>CM042334.1:18611965-18896965 GCA_023566125.1 Zingel zingel
GTCACTCCATAATCACTGACTGTAGAGTCTGTAGGGCTGCACTTTACTGTGTTGACTCCTCTAGTGTGGTGGTGTTAAACACAAAGTGCATTGATGTAACTGCCTCGGGGTCTGTTCTTCATGTAAACATGGATACTTTTATGAACACAGCAGGTTAGAGGGAACCTTATACAATTGTAGAATCTCTTTTATATGCAAGCTAAATTGGTTTTGCAACCGAAAATATCCCAAATTGACATTGAATCGGAAAACAAATCGAGTGAATAGGAATCAAATTCAATTCAGGAAATCAGTGGAGATATCCAGCCCTATTAATTAAACCGTGAAAATTCCCATTCTAACTACCAAACGCCCAAAATGATGTGTTAAAATTGCTTTTCAATAGAGGTGCAAGATACATCGACTCAATATCGATATCGCGTTGCGCAATATTATATCGAAAGTGTCGTAGTATTTTGTTTATTTTGTGGAGCACTGCGTCCCGTCCATTGGCTGTGTGGATTAGTTGTGTTTGATTATGTTAGTTTGTGTTCTCTTTATTTATTTATTTATTTATTTTATACTGTCCAACCAGTGAAACATGTCCTGTTCTCTTTATTTATTTTATACTGTCCAACCAGTAAAACATGTCCTGTTCTCTTTATTTATATATTTTATACTGTCCAACCAGTAAAACATGTCCTGTTCTCTTTATTTATATATTTTATACTGTCCAACCAGTGAAACATGTCCTGTTCTCTTTATTTATATATTTTATACTGTCCAACCAGTGAAACATGTCCTGTTCTCTTTATTTATATATTTTATATTGTCCAACCAGTAAAACATGTCCTGTTCTCTTTATTTATATATTTTATACTGTCCAACCAGTGAAACATGTCCTGTTCTCTTTATTTATTTTATACTGTCCAACCAGTAAAACATGTCCTGTTCTCTTTATTTATATATTTTATACTGTCCAACCAGTGAAACATGTCCTGTTCTCTTTATTTATATACTTTATATTGTCCAACCAGTAAAACATGTCCTGTTCTGTAAACACGGTCCTTATTCATGTTGTACCAGTCCAATATGGCCGTCAGTTGAAATAAAACTTGTGTTGTATTTGTTATGAATCTATTTTGATGCGTTTTCCCATAACTTTTGTAGTTTTACTTATGTGTTTAAAAATATCGAAATTAATATCGCTATCGCAATATTCATAATCGATATCGCAATAGCACATTTTGTCAATATCTTGCAACCCTACTTTTCAATTCAAACGTGTACGAACCTGAGCCACGTGGTCGTGGATGCCTCCCAGTGCCATCATACGGAGCGTATGCAAGGCCATCTGAAGAGCCTCCACGCCTTCTGAGGTGGTGCGATTCACAGACCAGTAAGACATGAGGAACATCAGATTCACTATGGCGGGAAAGATGAATAGAGATGTCAGATGAAGAGCATCCAACATGCCCAGCAGGGCTGGGAGCCTCAAACATGTCCACTGTGGCCTGTGCTGAGTCTACCTGGTGTGGGGAACTTGGGAGCCTCTCTAAAGCCTCCGTACTCCTCCTCGTAGGAATGCGCCAACTGCTGGAAGCAGCGATTAGCAACATCTGGGGCCGCTGGAGGACTCTCTCCTGGGTTTGCAGCTACGGCCGTTCCTTTCTTCAGAGTTTCGAGGATCCTCTCGCCGCTGGACTCCAAAGTAGGACGGTTATTCTGCCACTGAGGATTGTGGTGGAATTTTTCCAGAAACACCATGTTATGGTAAGATGAGAGAAGGGGGGAAACTTAGGTAACATTAAGTGACTTCTAAATCACAGGTCAGGGGAAGAGAAGATCTATACAGCCATAATAATCCTTTACTAAACCTGTCCTGTGTTCAAGTATGAATTGATGTGCGTCTCTAGAGGTTGAGGGAGTCTAGGCAGCTGCATAAGGGAATGTCTCCTATAACTTGCAGTTTTGGACGGAGGCTCAACGAGCGCCCACGAGCACGGTATATGGTCGACCGAGCTAGAGAGAAACTAAAGAGAGGGAGCCGCGTTAGAACAGTAGAACATAGTTATATTTATTTAATATCTTATGTATACGTTTTATACTTATTTGATTAAATCACAGTCTTTTGCGATTCGATATGGGCACAAAGCCATATTGCCCTTTCCATTTTAGTTGGTTGACAGATACTTTGCCAAAGCGACAGCGCAACACAACCTTAGAGACCTTTTTTATTTACTTTCATTCCTCGCTAACGTGATGTGATTTAAAAATGTAGCAAAGTACAATACTTCAAACAAAACATACTTAAAGGAGAAATCCAGCGCAAAATTAACCTAGGGGTTAATAACACATGGGTACCGAGTCGACCGTTCTCTGGGATATGCTTTTATGCTAATCGAATGTGACCAGTTTTAGCGCAAACCGCTAATTAGCTTATAACACTAGTCGTCGGGGCACTGGTAAAGTAAAAAGAAATCGCTATTTCTATACCACTAACAAGGCTCAAAATAGCACCACACTTCTGTACTTTGTAAGTGTACGGACAGTTTATTAAAAAGAAGAAGTTTAGAAAGACTGCTATTTTGAGCCCCGGCTACTAGCGTTATAAGCTAATTAGCGGTTTGCGCTAAAACTGGTCACATTCGATTAGCATGAAAGCATATCCCAGAGAACAGTCGACTCGGTACCCATGTGTTATTAACCCCTAGGTTCATTTTGCGCTGGATTTTTCCTTTAAGTAAAAGTAAAATTACAGATTTTAAAAACTACTTTAAAAAGAAAGAGTACACAAAAAAAAGCGACTCAATTGCAGTAACATGAGTATTCGTAATTTCTTACTTTCCACCTCAAAAACACTTGATTTTCTTGTTCTTGCTTTGTAAACATCGTTCACTTGTCGATGCCTTAGATTTGATTTACTGTGTCCTCTGCTGCTGTTGTGAAGCCCCCATCCTCCCCACAGATAGCAATTGTATCTCATGAAATGTGTTGTTTGAATTGGCCAAACGCAGGAAGTAACGAACAGCACAAAACATCAATTGTCAAACCTTTTACCTGTTCCATGATTCTGGTGAGAACTGTTTTGAGCCCAGGTCTTCTAGCATGGTCTGTAGGAGGGAAGTAGGTGCCTCCAATGAAAGGCCGTAGGTCAGGGGTCAACCACACACTCATGGGCCAACCTCCACCTCCACACGTTGCCTGTAGACAGAAGCAATCAGAAGTCATGAGAGAGTATCAGCAGAGAACAAAAATATAAGAGGCTTGCGTGAGAAATAGGGGTGTGACGAGACACTCCGCTTACAAGACGAGACACAAGACTGAGTTCACGAGAACGAGACGAGGCGAGATTTTAACACTATTTTAAAGAAAACTGGGTCGGCTGGGTAAACCCAGCCGGCCAAGTTCGCCACAATTTTTACCTCGACAGGAAGTCTCGCGAGATCTGGTAGGACGAGATCTTGTCACACCTCTAGCGGGAAATGTGAGCACACGTGTACACACACCTGTACAAAAGTCATGTAGACCTTGTCCACATCGGGTCTCTCTTCTCGGTCTACCTTGATGCAGACAAAGTTGTCACTAAGGAGTTTGCCAATTTCCTCATCTTCAAAAGACTCCCTCTCCATAACATGGCACCAATGGCATGTTGAGTAGCCCACTAAAGGTCAAAGAGGGAGGTTCACAGGAAACAAATGCGTCATTTCCAGTACAAGCACAACTACAGTAAGTCAGTATGACATCATGTGAATTTTTTTGGGGGGATATAAGATGACAATACCAGCTGTATTGTCATCTTATATCAGAGGTATGTGTAGGTAGGATTTACAATTCAATTGAATTTTATTTATAGTATCAAATCAAGAGTTATCTCAAGACACTTTACAGATAGAGTAGGTCTAGACCACACTCTATAAATACTATTTAGATGGATCATTTCTCTTTTCTCACATTGAAACTTCTATTCAAAGTGGAATGGCCCCAAAATGAAATGCATGTCAATGCCAGTTGCAACTCCAGGTGGACATTCCATTTAAATTAGAGACCCGCTCTACCAACTGTGCTATCCGGGCGCCCATATATGGAGGTTTACTCCTCGACACAGCGGGCCCGGGTTCGACTCCGCCCTGCGGCCCTTTGCTGCATGTCATTCCTCCCTCTGTCTCCCCTTTCATGGCTTCTGCTGTCCTATCAAAATAAAGGCTGAAAATGCCCAAAAAATAATCTTAAAAAAAAAAAAAAAAAAAAGATCCTGTAATTGAATGCCCTGCCATTAGAAAATATTACCTCTCATGTTGGATATCTATTTTGGATTTTAAGCAAAGTGGGCAGGAAAGAGATTACTAGAAAGCGGCTCAAATCAGACATACCTACAATTGATGATTGGATTAGGATGTAAAGAATTCATTTGTCTATTAGAGTGCAACAAGACAAGTTTTTGATGGGGAAGTTGGATTATGTACATTACACCTGTCCATCCATCATTTGTTTAAAGTGAATTAAGGTCTGATGAATGTCTTTTCTTTTTTTCTTACTTCCACTCTACTTTTTGTAAAGTTATTTTACTATCATGAAGGCACACTCCCAACATTCTGGTTCTATAAAGTTTCGTTTTCCATTTTGTATTTAATTTTCTATTTGTAAACCGGTATTTTTATTTAAGCTACTTTATTGGTCCTTATTTCATTCTGTATTGTCTATTGTAACTCAGATTTACTACAACTTTATTTTTACAGAAGGATAAGGCTAGTAAGGAACACTGTTTGTTTGGGCTCTGTTATAACTCTCAGGTGTGTGTGTGTGTGGGGGGGGGGGGGTCTTACCTGATAAAAAGATCGGTTTGTCTTCGTTCTTTGCTTTGTCAAAAGCATCTTGTCCCCATGGATACCTGAAACAAACAAGACATTGACAAACATGGCATTAGTTTATATTTGACATTGTATTAGCTTTCAGAAAAGTGTGCCTATCTGTAGTTCATAGGCACTCACCAGTCAACAGGGTTGTGTGCATGTTGCAGCAGGTAGGGCGACCTCTCCATGGCTAACCTGTTGGTGTGTCTGTGAGGCGTGGATGACGACCCTTCACCCTCTGACGCCATGCTCATAAAGACAGATGAACTGGAAACACACAAACATATTTACAATTTCAGTCACTGTTTGTTGGCGACAATGTCGAGAAATCTGCATAAGCCAGAAAGGGGGAAAATGTTTTTTTTGTGTGACATTAGTTACTCCAGATATCCCATACAGTACGATATTTTTGCTACAAAACACATTTTTGATCATTATCTTGGTGCTTTGCATTACTGACATAACGTTTTCATCAACAGTATCTATGCTATTTAGATAATATGGTACCGTAACCCCCTGATGGTGACATTATTAAGCTTTCATAATTATATGAAAATATTAATGGTAGGAAAAGACGTGTCCATACAATATTATATAACATGTTTTGCATGAGATTTTTTTGTCACGTCATAGCAGATAAAAAAACAAAGGTGTATTAAATTAAAGATTGCTGCATCGCAGGGTTTTTGCGATTATGCATGTTTCAGTTAAAAAACAATTGTTGGCCATCACAAGTAACTAATGTAATTAGTACACCTGTGTCTTTCCTGGTATGACAAGTGAAACTGTCTGCTGTCAAAAAGGATTATGGCAGTTTCTGTCACAGAGAAGGGCAACATTGATAAATGATGTCACGTAGCTAACTAACTGTAAGCTCATTAAAACCAAATCTTGTTTTACAGCATGGAGCCCTGCTAACGGTTAACTTTGCTACATTAGTCTGCCGTTAGTTGTTTAACCAGCATGGATATACTATTTAAACAAAGAGTTATAACGCTTCCAGCTAGCTGATGCTGAAGAAGCTTGCTCCCTCCTACAGCTGCAGTAACGTTAGCTAGCTAGCTAGCTGTCAAGCACTGTAGCTGTTAGCCAAAGGACGCTCATGTCGACTTCCATTTGAATATTTCATAGTTTAATGTGACTTTGCTTATAGGAATAAGCTCATGCCCCTGAAAACATGAGTGAACACAGTCTCCGAAATATTTGACCATGTCTTAAAATTCGGTCAACAATAAATATGACACATGGACATATATCAATTAAATATTTTACAAAAGCTAGCATTAGATTTTACCGTTGACGTTAACGTTAGCAGTGTGGTCATGGAATTAGCAGGCAAACCAAATAGAAAAGATGATAAATTATTATAAATAGGTGCTACATTGTGGCTTATGTAGTTATACCGAATTGACATACGAGGCATTTGGACCTTCGCTGAATGTCTTTTCTCACAGTGGCATGTCTCCTAGCAATAGTTTATGTTAGGGGCATATTCAATTGTATGATTCCCTATTGGAGTTTCGCGTAATTCTTCTATTAGCCTATAGCACGTCCACAATTGTCACAACAACTGACCACGCAGCAAGTAACATAACATGTATCGACATTTGACGTGCAACTGATTTTCTTGCTAAATTAGGGATGTTTTCTGAAACGTCTCAAAGTAACGGACATCTAACGTTAGCGTTAGCATGATATTAGCCTTGGTGGCTTTACCTGAGGTGGTAGGTCGGCTGAGGATGGTGGTTGAGCGGTGACTTGTCGCTTGGTGGGTGGGGAATTTGTGTGAAACACCTAACGTTAATGTTACTCCCTGAGTTCTGCTGTGGACTGTCCGCTCCCAAAAAAACTGCAGTTAAAAGGCGTGCAGGCTTCACGCGGCTATTTTTGGAAGCCGACCGACGCAATGCTAGTCTTATCATCCTAATCCACCAAGTGTGTTCACGTTAGTTAACGTTACTTCAGCAAGCTAGCCTTAGCTACTTGGTTGACACACCAGCCAAAACTTCCAGGCATGAGGTGAACATTTTATTGCAATACCATGAGTTGACACTTGATGGCGCTCCAACAGATTAAGGACATTTAAAACAATCAAAGGAGTGTGTGTTGGTTCTTCTCATAATACACCAATGTTTAGTGCGAGAGCAAGACAGATGGAAAGAGAATGAATAGAAAAAAAGAAGAAAATACTTTTGATGTTCTTTAATAAAACATCTCACCTAAAAACACCAGTAGGCTTGCATAGGATAATGTTAACTGTAAAACCTATACACACCTACTGTAAAATCCACCCATCTAGACTCAGAGGGGTGTTGATGTACATGCATGTATAGGCTACACCAAAAACACCCACTAAAAGTTTGAAACAAAAAAGCAAAAAAAAATAAAAATAAAACCACTCCACCAGCCCCATATTTATATACAATGATTAATAACCAGAAAACCTGGCAAACAATTTCATAACATGCAGCCCCATTAGCCTGTAACAGTTGGGCTACATAGCCTACATATAGACTAGCCTACCTCCCCAACAGTAGACTACACAACGCCCCTTCCAGCTCCACACACTCTAAAACCCCACAATATTATCGACCAGTGTAAAGTATGCATAGTCTGCCCTACTGCACACTGAGATCAAACTAGAAAAGAAAGAAAGAAATAAATGAAGTTGAATTTCCATTATGCTTCCACACAATTTGGAGTAGGCATATTGAGCTGGACAACCATTGAGACAAAGTTGTCACAAGTCACCAAGTCTGAGGCAACTATGTTCATATAAGGTGTTCGGCTATGTTGCTGTTTTAACCACTGCAGCATCCTTGGCAGAATCCTCTGTATGATGTTGGTAAGCTTGTCAAAAGGGTTAAGGATGTACTTGAGTGCCCCGGCATCGTCTGGCAGTGTCAGATTCAGGCCGCACACAAAGAAATCTGCAGGTCAAGGGGGCCAAATGAAAGCTCAGCAATCAGTTCATAGAACAGAATCTAATTCCCTTAAATGGCTCTGCTCTTAAATGCTCTTATGCATCAATAGTTTTGCACTATGTTACTTGTGTGGTGTCATTTAGTGTTAACATCAGCCCATTATGCCACAGGAACAGAAATAACTCACCCTGTGCGTTAGGCCCTCTCTTATGAAGATATGATTCAAGCTTTGATTCAACCGTTGCGGGGTCCATACTATTGCCATAGTAATAAGTTATTCCAGGCCATAACTCAGGCTCCTGATTTGCAGAATAATCATAGGAAACTATGACATTTGTGCCTTTGTCCCAGCAACTCTTCAGGGTTGGAAAGGGGTCCTGTGTTGATACCTTGAAAGATTTTATTGTGGTAGTAGTATAAGGTCAAGTTCTTTTTATTTGAAAACCATAGTATCTTAGTGTAGGTACTTTAAATATGAGATGATCTTATTAATCTTAACGGAAAGTTTCTGTATACTTTACCTTGTTACGGAGTTTGGCTCCAAACACGGTCTTGATGGAGTCGATAAGACCGTGGTGGAGCTCTTCGATGTTGTTGTCGAAGTCTTTGAAGTGGGATAATGCCAGGATGAGGATCTCTTTGGGGTGCTTCTCTGCCCAGTCATTTATGTCCCTGAGAACAGTCTGATCCCAATGGCAGAATGATAGCTCTTAATACGGTTGGCATCACATACAGATATCTTCTCTATTGCACTTATTTTTCCTTTGACATATTTTTCATTTGGTGTGACTTATTTATAAGAAAAACACCTTCTGCACATCTTTTCTTTTTATTGCTAATTCATTTAATAGATGGTCAAATATCAAGAAAAAGCTTAACTACAAACCTAAAAGTATCATACCGAAATAAATGTATTATCCCACAGCACTGGTCACAAGTCCACTTTTGATTAAACTTGAGAGGAATGATGACATTTTTTTACTGACTGGTGTAACATTACAATGTTCAGGGCCCTAGACAGGATTTAAAAAATACTGAGGCCATGAGTTTAGATCCCCCTGTCAGACACCAAAAAAGCTCTAAAATGTTAATTTAACGTATCTTTTCAAGCCCATGTCATGTTTTTCATGATTGAGTTGTATTCTCAGTATGTTATTCATTCTTTTTGATGTATACTTAATGAAAAGAGGCAATTTTCTTTACTTCCACATCAGTCTGTGTGCACAGCCCATGATAAAAGTAAAACTTATTGGGGTCGGGGTCATTTGTCTTGTGAGCGATCCTCTGGTCAAAGTAACGAACTCCTGCATCCAGCTGCTGTGTGATAGTCACATCCTGCATCACAAGACATTACAGCAGTCAGACAAACACTCCCCTCTCTATTTCCTATATGCACAAATACAATTGGTAGGTTTTAAACACCATTTACCTCAGTAGTCGCCCATGTGCGCACTAGTTCACGTGCACATATTATCGAGCTAAATCTTTTTAGTTCATCAGGGTCTATTATAGCGGAGTTGATGTCCAAGTCATAAGTCATTGAGTCATGGCTACCTAGAAAATAAAACAACACACACACACACGTGTCAAAGCAATGCCACTGTCTTAATAAACCTCCATATATATAATAATAAACCATATATCTGCAATTATTGTTTCCCTTTTTAGGATTTAAAAACCCATTGTCAAAAATGAAAAATAGCAGATTGTCAGAAAGCTGAAAAATTGCTTGTTTTTTACGTTTTGAAAATGTGTTATGGAGATACAGGTTTTTCACTTGAAAATCCTTGATTCATATTCAGTCAAAACTGGGCAAAGTGCTGTGCATTAGTTTAATGCAGTAGCAATGTAAGCAGCTACATTATTTTAGCTACATAACCTGGTATGGCCAGTTTATAGAGAGGAGTGTTGTGGAGTTCAGGTGGTAGTTGCGACATCCAGTCACTGTAGCTTGTGACTTCTGTTTTGCCTTCTCCTGTAGACATTGCCATCTCAAATTCTACATAAAACAGTGCAAAGTCAACTCTAAATCTCTTACCAGTACAGTAGTTTGTATCTTATTATGAAAGGCATTAAGTTCAAATGTTTATAGGAACGCCACTTACCCTGCCAAGGTGATTCCCAGCTTGTCTTGAGTTCTTTCCTACCTCAGATTTGAGATTGCAGCTATTCAAAGAACTGATATTGTCGTATATTGCTGCTCATTTGGAGGCTGCAGCATTCAGTTACTGCCTTTATAGCACCGTGGTAAGAGACAAAGGTGCTTATCTGCTGTAGTCAGACAAGTTTTTGTCTTTAGGAAGCTCATTGTATGAGAATCTAAAAATAGAATTCATTCTGACAAGAATGTGTAATGAAGACATGGAGTTCATTTCTTCTCCATTCTTCCTCATGCCATCACTGTGTGATGAGGAAAAGAATCACTATACTGTATTTTTCTGACTCAAGTCACACCACATTGTTGTCCAATGCCATTTCCATACAGGTTTTGGTTATCTGACATTCCTATATGCTTTTGCTTCATCACTCATTAAAACAGACAAAACTGGAAAAGTTAGAGATGTAGACACTCAGATTCTCAGATAAAGTTAATAAACACACGTGCAGGACAAAACCCATTAGTGATGTCTATTAGAGCTGTGTAAAAGCAATTGTTGCAGGGAATTAAGGATGTACAAAATGTATTACATTTGGGATTGTTAGATTTTCCAATGTAAGCACAACATATCTTAAAACTAATCTATGGTATTTTTGCAAATAACAATAATCTAAGCTCAAAGGTCCACTTACTAACTATCCTCTGTGAGGAGGAGGTTAAACACAGGGACACACACAGTGGGATAAGGTAGTACTGAGGGGCTCCGTGGGCACGCTAGATATGTCCACTAGTTATGAAACCACACACACACACACACACACACACGTGTCAAAGCAGTGCCACTGTCTTAATACGCCTCCAAACGTTATCCAGGGGAAATTATTGTTTTCCTTTTTAGGATTTAAAAAACAGTACAGTAGTTTGTATCTAATAATGAAGAAATAAAAACACAGGCATTAAGGTCAAATGTTTAGAGGAACACCACTTACCCTGCAAAGATGATTCCCAGCTTATCTTGAGTTCGTTCCTACCTCAGACTTGACAGTGTAGAACTATACAAAGAACTGATATTGTCGTAGATTGCCGCTCATTAAGAGGCTGCAGTATTCAGTGACTGCCTTTATAGCTCCGTGGTAAGAGACCGAGGTGGGTATCTGCTGTAGTCAGACAAGTCCATGTCATCAGGAAGCTCATTGTATGAGGAAATCCAGACAGAATTAATTCTGCCTGGAATGTTTAAAGAACACATCAAGTTTTTTTTCTTCTTCCTTCTACCTTATCCATTAACGTGCACTAAAGTATAGTAACAATAGTGAGGAAAGAAACTCTATCCTGTATGTTTCTGACTGGTTAACACATTTGGAGTAACTGTAACATGTTGTCCAAAACCAAATCAATACAGGTTTTGGTTATCAGGCAAACAAGTTCATTCTAATATTGTTAGCATGATCAACATTAAAATGTGCTTGTCTTTTTAAGTACATTTTCAGGTACAGTTGTATTCAACATAGGTTAACACCAGAACCTTTTCTTGATCGCTGAACAGAAGTAAACAAGGAAATTTAGAAATGTAGACACTCAGGATCTCAGATAGACTTTATAAACACGCGTGCAGGACAAAACCCATTAGTGATGACTATTAGAGCTGTGTGTGAAAGGAATAGTTGCAGGACCTTAAGGATGTACACAATTGTATTGTGTGAATGCTGATTCAGACTCTTTATACTTACTCTTCTTCCTTATGTTTTTTGCATCGCATCTATTTCTGCATACTTTACTACATTTTATAGATCACTGCAGACTGATGTACAGAAATATTAAATAACACCATGAAAGAGATGGGTTTGATTTCCGAAGACATGAATAGAAAGGTGAACCGTATTATATTTAAGGTTGTTTCTTTGAACATCTAGGTGACAATCTGAAGTTACTCTCACTCTCTGCCCAACACATTGTTGGAGGGCCCCCTCTGTCTATAGGCCCCTACACCCTGCAGGCCCCAGTGCAACCGCATTGTCTATATTTACGGCCCTGGATACACAGCCGTTTCAGGGACACTCCGAGCCAACAGTTAAAGGAGTTGATCACAAGAATCTCAGGCCCAACTTAGGACCAGGATACCGCAGAGTCTCCGCAGTGAGACTCCCATACATACGACCACTTGCTATCACATTGCTACACTTAAGGTCCTGACACACCAAGGTGACTGTGGGCCATCGGTCCAAACAAATGGCTGTCTTTCTGCACCGTCTGCACCGCTAAACAATTAGCCCCCTAGCAAGCAAGCTAGCTTACTAGCCAGCCGGCCGGCCGGACTTTCAGTTAGTTAAATGTAACAACTTCATTTTTATTCACACACTCTTGTCACATCATATTCATCTATCTATCTATCTATCTATCTATCTATCTATCGATCTATCTATCTACCTACCTACCTACATATCTATCTATCTATCTATCTATCCATCCATCCATCCATCTATCCATAAGAACGGATATTGTTGTATATTGTTGCTCATTTGGAGGCTGCAGTATTCAAGTTACTGCTTTAATAGCATCGTGGTAAGAGACAAAAGTGGGTATCTGAAAGTTTTTGTCATCAGTAAGCCCATTGTATGACAAAATCTAAAAATATAATTGATTCTGACTGGAATTTTTGATGAAGATATGATATGGAGTTCTTGTGAAACTTCCTCATACCATCAATGTGCACTTAGGTCTAGTAACAGTGAGGAAAGAAGTTGTCCAAAACCAAGATGTAGTCACTAAATCAATACCGGTTTTGATTATCTGACAATTCAGTCATATCAGGCAAAATAATTTGTTCTAATATTGTTAGCATGATCACCATTACATTATCATTTTAACTCCTTGTAACTCCAGTGTTGACATTTCTATTGCAACTGAGCCTATATGGGATGACAAAGTACTACTGTCTGTCCTCCAGTACCAACTAATCCAACACATTTCAAATCAATGGGCTAGTTCAGTGGCTAATTGTTAGCAAGCTTGTGTGTGTTTGCATCAAAGGGTGTGTTTCATTGGGTTTCCGCCATGTTAAATGAGATATTATAGTAGCTCATCATTGACACAGCTTTAGAGGCATGTATATTTGTTGTGCAATTTCATAAAACACCAGTCAAATTGATTTAAATCTTTTTATTGGATTTGAGGAAATTATATCATATACTGGACAAGGAAAAGATTGGAGTCTCAGGCATATTGGAAATTCTACTGTAATACTAAGATGTACACATGATTTTTTTCAAGGCTCTTGGGAAAGGTGACTTCAGGTTGCTTATCTAGCCTTGGCCAGACCCACCATATTCTGAGCTCTGTTGAAGATGGAGTAGTACTGTCTGATGAAGACATCACCCAGGATCCACAGGCTGTCTCCTCCGTTGCCAAAGCCAGTACGGCAACCATAGTATTGAGACTGTGTGAGAGATATAGGAGAGGAATGTCAGAAGGAGGGGAAATATGGTGAGGTGAGATAAAACAAAGTCTGGCATAGAAGCAAACACTTACCTGACGAACGTAGGCAGAGCCTGGGATGGTGAATTCCTGTCCGTGGATGTGGAAGGTCACATCTGGCATTTGGGAAATGCTGTTGCAGTTGACCATATACTGAGGCAGAGGGAGAAAGAGAAGAACATTAAAGAAAAAGGTATGAAAGAGTATTCAAATTTGGTTAGTTTTACCGTTCAAGTCAGGTTGCATTAATGCGAGGCTACATAAATCTGTTTCATTCAAACAGCTTGTCTTTTTATTGTAACTTACGTCTCCGTTCTGGCTGGTAGCTCCCACCATTTGGTTGATGTTGCTGATGCTGCTCTGAGGTCCAACAATCAGAGAAGTGCCGGTGTCCACGATGGCCTGGCAACCACCTTGGCAAGCCACAACCTGACCATTGACAGTAACACTGAAAGGGATACACAGTACAGCGTGCATAAACACTTTTGCCAATATCTCTTGGGTTTAGATACTTTTCAGGGGACCTTCTCTTTCACTTACATGTGGCACTTTGTAGTTTGGCTTACTTAAAGCTAATGTACTTCTTCCATGTGATTCTCACCGTTTCAAGTTTGTACCTTCATGGTTAAATGCACTTATTGGCAGTCGCTTTGGAATAAACCGTAATAAAATTAAATGCAATGTAATGACCTGGGATGCTGTATCTGTGGCTTTACCTGTCCACTGTGATCTGCCAGTACAGATCATTGGAGAGGGGAATCCAGGAGATGGCACCAGAGTAATGGTTGGGGTCAATGCCACCGAAGGTCACCACACTGCCTTGCTGAGCGTTACTGCAGAGGAAAGTGAGAATGTACTGATATACTTCCTAGAAATCCATTGCACTACTGTCTCTGTATAAATAAGTAGTACGATCCTGCAAAGTTATGGCTGTCCTTACGAGCTCAGGTACACAGAGAAGAGATCCTGGTTGACCAGGCCCTCCTTCATCATGTTATCGAAGACGGGTGTAGCGCCGGAAGCAGACAGGCGTGGGTATGCCAGGCCCAGGATACCATCAGCACGCATGTACTGCATGAAGGGAGCCTCACTCTCGCTCAAGCCGAAGATCTGGTTTGCCACAGGGAGCCCACCCACCTGACGGACAAATTGCATCTCAAATTATAATGGGATTTTCAAAGTTGTAATCTGAATAGCCTACCCCCTTCATTTGCTTTGAATATGACCCTGCAAGCAGATATTTAATATTGAAGGAATCTGAGAGCCTTCATTTTTTTTTAACTCGATAAGACAAAATAATAATCAGTGCATGGGAACTGTAAATAAATACAAATTTACCTGTTCAAGTAATACTATATGCTTTTATTTCTCACCGTCACAGTGTCATATCCAAGGATACCAGTCATGCTGCCGGTACCATAGCGGATACTCAGAGCTCCGCCGTTGTTTCTGTAAGTGCTGCTTGCGCCAGGGTTAAATTTCTTATGGTTGTCTAGGAAGGTAAAGATGTGAAAAAACGAATTAAGGCTTGCATAATATTTCTTTGCAACATAGCAGAAGTCAAAAGTTAAGCAAATGATGCAAATGAAAAGTAAAACTTAACATTTGAATGTTAATAAAGATTCATCTTAACCTCTTGTTTTCCATCTGGTTTAATGGACAACCAATATGTATCTATCGTTTGTAATCTAGACATGGGAACAACTAATCGGAGACTGTTTGACGACATCTGATCTGGCCGTAAGGGGTCACAATGCCTCAGATATAGTTAGGCAAAAGTCTACATGCGTCCCTAACCATAACCCCAACCCTCCTATTCTTTAGAACATAAGGATCATTATGACCCTGACTTTTGGGGTAAAAGATTACCCCAAAAGTCAGTCGCTCCAGGTGGTTGGCTCTGTCCCTTTTCCTTTGTCTACCAGTCCGGTAAGGGAACGCTTTGCTCGGGGATGGAACCCTGGGAGGCAAGGCCTTCCCACTGGCACCACCAGCACAAACAACCTCTACAGTCATTACATGGACCATCCTTCTACAACCACCACATCTGAATCAGTAGGCCACCGCAATTATTCCAATGACTTTTTAACCCCAACCCTCCTATTCTTTAGACAAGATGCTCCCAGGGTCTGCATT
This sequence comes from Zingel zingel, assembly GCA_023566125.1. NCBI lineage: Eukaryota > Metazoa > Chordata > Actinopteri > Perciformes > Percidae > Zingel > Zingel zingel. Next base: position 18,627,430 of record CM042334.1, read on the forward strand.
CCCTTACATAAGTCTTTAGCCTTTCATTTTCTCAGGTTCTAACCCTAACCGTTTTTAATGCCTCTAAATCCTACTACAGGACTATTGGATGACTCTATCATTACTCATAGGATTTAACTAACATCAGGTTTTTTTCTTTCTTCAATATTTATTAGCTTAGCTTTATTAGCTAATGGTCACCTAGTTCCCCCAGGGTCCTTGGTGGTTAGCTGACATGTGCCAGCGTGTGCCTTTTGTGTGATTCTGTTTTACCTTCGGGAGGTGTCAGTCAAGGCTTCACAAAATTCCTAATCCTAACCCTAAAATCTGAAGCTAAGAAAAAAACAGTGTTCGAAATACCCCGGAATCAGAGAAATAAGATGGCAAACTGGATACCAAACCTCAGTCCAGTATACTGTATAACATCTGTCTAAAAGTGGGGAGGTGTTTTTTCATGTATAGTTGTACATACTGCAGGCTGCACTGTTGCAATAGATGGAGGGCACCCACAGGTTAGACGAGCCACTGTCAAAGATGACCTTAAATGACTGAGGAGGAGTTCCAATGGAGATGATTCCATAGTAAGCCAGCTGAAGATGACAATGAGAAAATTAGATTACCCATGACCAAATGAGCCATTTGGCAAAGTTCATCTTTTTATGCTTCAGCACCTGTTACTCACATCAGCATCGTTGGTCATGGACTCGCTGCCCACAGCAAAGCGCTGGTCAAACTTGGCTGAGGGGTTGTATGGGTACTTGAGTCTGTACTCTTCCCACAGACCCTGCTCCTCCAGGTTCTCCCTGGCTGACTTGCCCTTCTCCAGAGGGACCCTAGGTGTCACCAAAGGGAGCAACTTAAATTCTGTTGTTTCAACTACATTTATAAGCCTTTTATTGATCTATAAAGAGGTTTTTCTCATATATCCTTCCTCGTAAACCTCTTAATACTCGTATATGAGCCTAACCCAGCTGCCTTAACTTAAATTGAGGGCAGTACATACAAAGAGGCCTGACACATGCTAATTTTAAGGCCACATCTACAATACTACTTTAAGTGTCATTTTGAGACAAAAATGATCTACGTCCACACAAGAGTTTTCGGTCCAGCAGCTGATCAAGTCTCCGTCCATATAAACACGGGTGGCAACGCATATCACATGACCATTCACATATCATAATCATCATACACAGGAATTGCCTGACATTACTCTGCAGTTAAAAAAATCATGGATGTAAAAGTTGTAAATACAGAAAGTACTTTGGAGAAAGAACAACAATAGCAAAAAGTAAGACCAGGGATTTATTTGCTTGGACCGACGACGAGGTGGAACTGTTACTGAAAGGTATGTAAGCCTGCCTAACCGATAAGATCGGCTGACGTACATCGTCGTTTCCAAAGGTCTCCTTCAGCGACCGTCCAGACTACAACGCAACCTCTGAGAAAACCAGGTTCAGCAGTGTTTCCATATGTCTCTGTTCTCAGAGGCTCAGAAACGCCAAAGTAGTGTGGACAAGAGACATAAAGAATATTCTTTGTGTCGATGTAGCCTGAATGTCATATGTCTGCCGTTATTTTGTAGGAGCTAATGAAGTTCAGGTAGTAGGAACAATTTAAAATACAACAGGTACAGGAAACGTGTTTGTGTGGTGAGGTTGACTTACTGGATGAAGCACTCGGACAGTGCCACCATGGCACACACAACGACGGCCCACTTCATTGTCTTGGCTCGGCTATCAACTGTGTAGGGAAAATTCATTTCAGTCACTAAAGTCGGTCACATTACAGAACCATTCAAACTGAAATACTGCAATAGTGATAGTATCTAGTCTAGGATCCTGTACTTACCTGACGACTCCAAAACCTGAGTGCCCACAGACGGGCATGCATCCTCTTTTATACAGGTGGACTGACATTTTACCATTACACAATGATAAGGCAATTCACACAAACAAGTGATAAGTTAGTAAAGATAACTAATGGACAAAGTAATCGTTGACCTCAAGACAATGTCATTTATATGATGAAAGAAAGGTACACAAACTTTCCGATAAAGCTTGATTAAGTGCAGCACAGTGTAATATTTGTGTTCATGGTGAAGGTGCCAACCGCTAAAAGAAACCGTAGAGGTTCTCTTCGCTAGGTCAAATGGTGATGCATTATAATTATGTTCATGAAACGGCTCTAGTACATTTGAAACTGTTACATTTTAGTGTTTTAGCTGGGTTAATGTTTCAGTTTTGTGTATATTTTAAATTTTATTTCATGCTTTTTATACTTTCATTTTATTTTATTTAAAACCTTTGCCTCAGCATGTATACGAAAACTTAGACATTTAGTTTTTATTGCCATTATCTCAAGAAAACAAGCTTTGTAGTCTTGAAAATAATAATGTATACTCTGTATTGATCCCCAATGGGGAAATTACAATTTACACTGTGTTTGTTAGAATACACACACACGTTCAGGTGCTTAGGTCCCACACATGCACTAATGAAGAGATGTCAGAATGAGTGGGCTGCGATCAGGGACTTGCTCAAGAGCACCTTGGCAGTGCACAGGCATCTCTCCAACTACCCATCCACACTCCACTTGGGTCCATACCGGGACTTGAATCAGCGACCCTCCAGTTCCCAACCCAACTCACTACAGACTGAGCTACAGCCACCCTCAAAAAACAAAAAAGATCAAACAAATAAATTAAAAAAAAGATTGTTTCCTCTTATTATTATGTTTATCAGAGATCAGACGTTCATAGGCCCAGATCGAACTGACAGTGACAGACATACACTGTTTTTCCGGGTGTTAACAGAGTTTAAAAAAAGGTAATAAAATACATACTGTAGTAGTAACATTAAAGTTACCTGAATTATATTTACAATAAATATGTTTGTACATGTTACCTGTGTCTCTTAAATAAAAGAAAATACCATAAAATACCATGAATGGTGTAAGAAAAAAAACAATTAATGAATCACTTCTAAAAATGACAGACACATTTTGAGTTAAGTACATCTCTGACTACATACAGAAACAAAATCAAGCCTTTCTACAATATTAATTTAGAGACATTCCAAAGTAAAATTCCCATCAGCTCGATCTGGTCCATTTGAATGCATTTAACATTCATGTATGGCTGCAATACAGCTGTAGGGTCGGCTGATTTGACCATGTAGATGCCAGTGACCGCTGGTTTGACCGCAGTCCATGATGGACACTGCTGCTCTCTAATATATATTAGAAGTAATAAGAGGAAACAATCTTTTGTTTTCTCGTGATAACGAGTTAATTATCTAATTTTCTCAAAATAACAAAACAAGTAACTCGGTAACGGCATAAAACAAAACAAAAATTGCAAGCACGGCTAGTCTTGGCTTCTGTATCTACACACTACAGTACATGCTGTAATACTCTACTATTAAAGCTGTATTCTATGTTTTAAATATGTTTTATTCTATTGCGCATTTGCCATATTTTTGTGAATGCTATGTGTATATTGTGTTATAAGATTCTGCAATAAAGACCAACGAAAACTGCAAAACATCGCAATACTGACACCACAGTCACCATAGGTCACATGGGTCTCAGCAATAACTGTGTTTGCTGCTACGTTATCATGTGTTTACTCTTTTATCAAGGCCTTTTCCCTTTGATAGTGAGTAATATGCATTACTGCTAATAAAATATAGATAGAGCTGTGGTATTGTTTAAACTAAACACATTAAAATACAATGGCACACAATACTGTTACAGTGGTGCTCATAAGTTTATGAACTTTATGTGGGGCTATTTTAATTCCAAAGGCCAAGGGAACTTTATCAGGATGCATAGTATCCTGGATCCATGAAATAGCTGGCCTTTAAAAATAAAAATATGCCTGCCTCTATGGGAATTTAACATAGAGGTGTGTATACTTATCCCGCCTGTATTTTAAGGAAGAACATTTATTTATTTACTATACATTATTCATTCACAAAGAAAATTGGTGTCCTTAAAGGTTGGATTTTCCCCTTTTTTTTAATTAAGGCATTCAGATCAATTTCCAAAAGATGATTTTTTATTCCTCTTTTTAGTCAACTTTAGCATGGGTTCATAAACGTATGAGCACTACTGTATATACTGTTCTACTGTCCTATTACAAATAAAATGTTTGAAGAAATGACACACTTCTCCACTTTAGGACCAAAGGTCACTTGTCTTTATTCGTCTGTAGAGTAAAATATCCCCGGAGTCTCTTACAAAAATATGTCAGCATGTAACTGCATTTAGAGGTATGGAAAAGTGTAAGGAACAATATTATGTACAAAAAGTAGACAACAGTGAAAACTTTCCTAAAGTAACTAACATTTTTTTTTACAATTTATGGCCAACAGGCTTTATGGATTCAATAAGAAGTGAGGTGTAAAACAATGTACATCCATTATTTTGTCTGCAGGTGTGTGCGTTAGATGGGAGTTAACTGTTTGGAAATTCCCGCACACAAGACATTTATTTTGAGAACTCAAACTCTAATGAAGGCCAGAAGGGAAACTTAGTTTGATGGATTGATTCAATAAATGTCTTATGTGCAAGTGTAGTGTAATTGAAAATTGTATCACTCCTTTTCATAGCTTCCAGGTTATTTTGCTTTGGAAGACTAGAAGATTTAACAAAAAATCTCATAAATGGAGCTTGAAGAACAGTTTCAGTCCATAAATAGTGAAAATGTTACTGTAAGCCCTTCACTTGTTTTGCTGTATGAAGGAATATCTTAATGGTACTCCAGAAATTCATTATTGTACTTCCATAAAGTTGTGGGACTTTCAGAATGGTCAAAACCAAGGCAGCCAAGTCCAAGATATCCTGACTTGTAGTCCCGATATGCGTTAAGCTGCAAAACATGGGATTTTACAATTACCATGATTGTAAAATCCTGTACTAACGGAAATGGAGACTTCCAAAAAAGAAGAAGGAAGAAGCTCGGTCACATAGCCGGTTCGCAATTTGGTCATAAAGAACAGAGTCTCTCGCCGTTCCTTGAATGTGTCTGATGATTTCAGCATCGTCCTTTACCGACAGAAGTCCCAAAATCTTGTTGTTTCGAGCCAATCGCATCATAGAAAAGTAATCAACACAGGACGCAGGACAACGACCTGCTCTATTCATATGGACTCAACTGGACATTATACATACTTTGTACCAAGGAGCTGGCAGGGTAAAGTCATTTAATGTCCAGTCCAACTGATTCAGACATTTGCGTTCTCACATACAGCTCTTCTGGGTAATAGAAGATCACGTCAGGGTTGCAGCGCATGTGTAAAAGGGACCTCTGACTGGTAAATGACCGCATATTTTAAACTCCACAACCCTACAGGCTTTGTTTTAAAATCCAATGGTCTCCAAGCCAAAGCCGATATACCCCTGATGACATCGTGGGGGGTTTCTCATTTTCTCAGACTTGACCAAACTCTTCCAGAACCACAGATACCACATTTATACAACAAATATGATACAACTACTACATTATACGTATAACTAAGTTTGGTTCCAGTGTAAAACCATGGTCAGTCTTGCTCTGTCCAAGCTTTCCTCTTCACAGGGACTCCGTCATTGATATGCCTTCTCACCCCTTCTTCACTCCTGGGTCTGGTGTAAGTGAATGCTAAATACTCTCCTCCATTGCCATATGGAGCAGCTTCACCTTGGGCCTGGAAGACCCTCTGAGCTGCATCAGCTGAATGTGAGCTCCCAGAATGCCAAGCTCTTCTCCTGGGGAACCTGGCATATCCAGGAGAACCTGCAGGATTCATAGCCAGATGTCCAGATGCAAGCTTGGCTGCTTCCGAAGCATAGTTGTTGCTAGATCCCTGAGGCTGGAATGGTACTGATTCAGACTCAGAGTAGGTGCTACGTGTACGGCGAAAGCTACAGACCGACGCAGCGGAGGAGTGAAGTGTGCAGGAAGCGAAAGAGAACGAGGATGGAAGGGAGATTCGTGGCTTAGGGTAAAGAAAACCTGTCTTCCTCAGTCTCACTTCTCCCGTTTCTCCTTCCAGTTCCTTTGGCTTTGCTGGCTCTCGGAATCTTTCTGCACCTTTGTCGCCGTTACTCTGCTTTTTCCTTCTCCTCGCCTGAGCCTCTTCTAGTTTAATTTCCAGGTCGTGAACGTCCTCAGTTATCTGATTGACCTGGTCGAAACGAGACAGCAGTGCACTGACGCAGGGCAGCAGACGGTCCAGGTAGGACTGGACGTCCAACCCAGGCTCGGACACTGACGAGTCCTCAGACCTCGTAGAGAGAGCCGAGGACAGGGGACAAGGGGACGAAAATGAGGAGGACGGGGAAGGAGAGCGGGAGGAGGGGAGGTTGGAAGACAGGGTGGAAAGACGGGACTCCTGTGAGGACCTGGAAGGAGGGATGTCCATACCTTCGAACTTCACCCTGTGCCTGAACTAGAAAGGACAGGAAATGTCTAGAATCAGCAACATGAATTGACAGTGGAGGTCTTGCACCACAACCAATGCACTACCTACCTCTTTAGGTTTGGTGAGTCCCATCCACAGCTTCAGTCTCTTGATGAAGAACTCCACCATCTCATAGTCCTGAGGTTCAATGGTTGGACAGTACAGCTCAGTCTGCTCCGCCCTAAAGGACACAACAACAGATAGGAATGAAACCTACTAAATGCAATATTTACCAGGGTTTATCAAAGTTAAATTTAAGACTTTTTAAGACCTTGTTAATACCACCTAGGACGAAATTAAATGCCAACTTCAAGGCCATAGAACAGAAAATCTGTATGGATTTTAAGCCAGACAAAAAAATTGTTTACCAAATAACGTTACCTGAATAAAATAAAACACTTTATAATAATAATAATAATAATAATAATAATAATAATAATAATAAAATAGAATAATAATATATAATTATACATATAAAATATTGACTTTACTGTGTTTATTTAATCCTACGAAAGGACAAGACAAAATGTAACACCTTTGTAAATGGCATTCAATACTTTTAAGGCCTTATATATTATGGAATATTACATTTAAGAGTGTTTTAATACTTTTAAGACACCACGGTACCCTTAAATAGCTGTGTTCATTTTGTGAACATACAGATTGTGTACCTGTATGTACAGATGAGAACCGCTCCACAGAGTCGGGCCAAGAGCCAAACACCTCCACCCATCAGTAGCAGCCCATAGAGAGGGCCCAGGACTGGGTGGAGCCTGCACAGTCTTTGGAGAGCCATCCGGCCACGCAGGATGGACAGCACCGAGACGCCGGTCTGTCGTACTGACAGGAAACCTTCCACAGAATGGGAGAAGAGCTGAAAGAAAGACACAAGTATATCATATCAACGCATTCTCATGATATACTACAAAATTAGGCGACTGCCGGCCAGGCATGTGACGACCTGCTACGTCCTGCTATGCCCTGCTACGCCCTGCTACACTTCTACACTTGCTCGCCACTGTCACTAAATGCTTACTCTTGGGGGAATTACTGGAATTGTTGGGTCTTTGTAAATTATAGCGTGTGGTCTAGACCTACTCTATCTTTAAAGTGTCTTGAGATAACTCTTGTTATGAGTTGATACTATATATATATATATAAAATTCAATTGAATTGAATTACAGTTTTTGCGGTCTTTACAGTTAAATTTTGAGCAAATGTTACTGGGAGCCAGCTACACAGCCACATGAAGTGCCAGTCGTTTCAGAGGCTGTTGCTAGTTGAGTTTAACCGACAAAAGGTGAATTTGCACCGGCTACATGGCACCGAGTGGTGTCGGTTCATTCAGGGGCCATGGCTGTTGAGTTTAGCCAACAAAATGTGAGCGTCATGCCTCGATGACAGTCAAGTTTAGGCACCAAAATGACTAGTTAAGATTAGACAATAGATCGTGGTTTGGATTAAAACACTCCTGGGACACAAACACACGTTTCCTGGCTGAAAGTCTTGTGTTTTCCCCGGGACATGACCTCCTCCTTACGTGGACCACATCGTCCTTATACAGCAGCCGTCATTGTGGTGGTACAGCAATAAATACATGGAATACATAAGAATTACAGTGCTTTACTTTAGCTATATGTATGAATGGTTCATGAGAATAGCCTGATAAAATATATTCTTCATGAAAATTGGACTCAGCTGAACTCTTCTCTCCGTACCGTGTTTCCGAGGTGAGCGCAGAGCAGCAGCAGCAAAGTCAGTAGGACCGTCAGAGCCCACAGCTGCTTCCAGGCTCTCTGCAGCACTCTGCCCAACACCACCCACCTCCGCACAAACCGCAAGGTTCCCAGCAGCTGGAACACACAGCAAGGGGAATTCAACAGAGTGGGGAAAGCTATCAACCAGTATAGAGTTGTAAAATGTTTAAGCCGAGCCCTCCTTTACCTTTAGAACAAGCAGAGTGAGAAGGACAGCGGCACACTGAGAGCTCCTCTTTGCCAGCAGGGAAGCACTGTGGAAGTCGATGAAGCTGTCTGGCTGGGATCGAAGCTAAATGGCACATACAGGCTATTGTCATGTCATCAAAGCAACACATAGAAGAGTACATTTTTCATTAACGAATACAGGGTTAAGATTGTATGTACATGTAGGGGGGATTAGGTTGATGTTGCACGGCAGCTGGATTCTCTCGATATCGCAAGATCACGTGAGAAACGCAGGATCACAAAAAAAAAATCCAACTTGACAGGCTTCAAGTAATGTGTTTGTGTCTGAACCAGGGGTTGAGGCATACTGTATAAATGAGGCCAAAACATTTTGGTCGCCCCCTGGTGGCTGGCTGCAGTATAGGTGGTAAAACCCGCCCCCTCCATGTTAGCGGATTGGAAATGGGCCAAGCTAAATAGTCAAAGTACACATCAAATACATTTTTCCCAAAAATGGTTTCTGTCATTTTAGGTAGTTCTGATATTCAAATGTTCATTTTTCTGTTAAGTTTAGTTTTTATTAGTTATTTTATGCAATAAAAAGGGGGTGAAATGTCGTGATTGACAACTATAAATGACTCGCGATTAGGGTTGGGTACCGAAACCCGGTTCCACTATGGAACCGGTTCCTACGCAACCGGTACGAATCGGACCGGATTAGAACGCAAAGTTCGGTTCCTCATTTCGGTTCCACTTAATGTGTCGACTGAAATATTTTCCCTCCGTCGCTCCGAAACGGACGTAAACATATCACACTTTCTCTGTAATCTACCGTTAGCTAGCTACCGTAAATGTAGGCTACTTTTAAAATGCCATATTTTCCCTCTGGGCTCACCAAAACGGTCGTAAAGGCATATTAACCATTCACTGCACGTGATCGCTAGTAAACATATTACATCTTTGATGTAATTTTTCAGTTTTTCAAGAATCGGTTTAGGAATCGGAATTGTTTTAAAAGTACCGGTTCGGCATTGGAATTGTAAAAATCCAAACGATACCCAACCCTACTCGCGACTGGTCGAGCGGGTGTATGGGCGGGACTTTGATACCGCGGCTCCACCGCCCAATCACAACTGGCTCCAAAATTACAAGATGGTGGCACCCATATCTGGGATATTTTGGTTTCACTTTTACACAGTGGGAGGAAATGAGGACGCGTCGTCCATCTTTATTTACAGTCTATGGTCTGAACTACCAACCTACTGAACCAATCAACATCCTGTGAGGAACAACTGGCAGCTTCGGCCGTGGTTTAGGTGTGTGTGACGGCTGTTCAAAACAACAATAGCGGACGCGACAGATAGATTGTTCATCTAATAATCTGCCAGGTATTTTTTTGAAAGTGCCTGCCCTTTCCCAAACATTTTCCAATGACGGCTTCTCATATTGTTCTGGGTAACAAACCAAGTTAAGATTAAGTAGCATTTTTCCCTCATATCTGCTAAATTTACCTATAAAGACTCGGGGACAAGCGAAGAACTGACACTGACTTCTCAGAGGTAGGTTATCAAACTACCACTAAATCTGAAGAGAGATTTGGCCACATTTGGATTTATTAGGCTAACGTATAACTAGGGCTTATTCAGTTTATGCTGATGGTGGATCGTAAATGTTTTCTGTTCTTGTTTCTCACCTTGGAAACACAGGACGTGGCTTGGGACAGGAAGCAGAGCTGCAGGATAGCCGTTGCCAGGGACAACAAGGCCAGGAGAAGCTGGAACCAGTGTCTGCATTGACGCAGGTACTGGGCACGCTCAGTAGCAACGGACCACAGTTCTCCCAACAAGATGAGGAGAGCAGAGATGAGAAGGAGAACCTGCAGTAGAAAGCCAGTGGATTTTATCACTGGAATTATTTTTTGAATCCTTTTGCTTAAGAAATAGTTTTGCTCCTAAATTCTATTATTTATGTATTTGAAAGGATAGCAGTGTTTGTTACCGTAAGTGGCACCTGCAGGTCCGGTCCAGAGAAGGACGAAGGGATGAGGATTGGATGGATGAAGAGAAAGGGGACGACTCTCTGTGTCTGAGCCCACTCTAGTTGTATGGACACACACACAAATAAACCAGACTCTCGGTGGTAGTGTGTGAAGTCCATAGAAAGAGTTTTAAACCTGGGAAAAAGGAATAAAAAAACCCACACAATTTGAAAGCATCAAATCAAAGTAATACAGACTTAGCACTGTATATACGTCAATATTCTTTAGTACTTTTAAATTAGATTTTTATTAAACATTTTTGCTTCTTACGGAATGTCAACTGGATACAGTAACATGTCGAATTCAATATATATCCCATGTATCTCTTAAAGTTTAGATATTGTTAGGACAGAGGGCTGAGATGACGCAAAGAAGTCAGTTTAATGACAAAAAAGATTCAGTACCCCATGCAAATATGCAAAGTAGTTTGGTATTCTACGTGAGAAATTGATCATGTAGATAATGTATTATGTTAATGAGCCACTTGTTCCTAAAATAAGTTGTATTGCTTTGTTTTTAGAAAGTGTTAATGGAATGGCACGCCTCATTATTTTCAAAAGAGTACTTCAATCTTGTCTTGTTCTCAGAGGATTCAACGACTTAAGAATGAAGGCATTAATAAATACCCACTCAGCATGTCTTGGAGATGCAGTCACCTCGCCGTAACTAATCCACTTACTGTTTCTCGCTCCAGTCTGCCATGTGCAAGTCGGCGAGGAGCTGCTGTGTTGTCACACTGCTGTTTCCCAGAGAGACACGTGCAAGAGGACGGAGGGTATGTGTGTACTGCAGCCGTGGCAGTCCAACCAGGCGCAGTGCGGGGTTTTGGTGTAGGTGTAGCACCAAGGTGTTATTGATCCACTGCTCTGCATCCGACCAGCTGGATGAAGAGATGGGCGACATACACTTGGGATTGTGTGTGTGTGTGTATGCAAGTAAAAATGCAGATATACAGATGAACGATGCTCATCATCAGGACAGTCGATTTTCAAGCTTTTTACTTTTTGATAATTAGATTACATATACTTTTTGAAAAAGAAACTTTAAAAAGTCATCTAGGTCATTAGTCAAATGTGTCACCATGGCAGAATTAATGCTGTACTAAGACATGCGCAGACATTATTGTCGTGAAAGGACACCATGTGCTCTTTCTTCGTGTTATTATCTGGATATGAATATTTTTCTAATGACACCACGTTGAAAATAAATTGGCTGCATGATGAACCTGATGCCACCATGCACATAAAAAAAAACAAATACAAGGTAACTTGAGACGCGTCAGATTTTTCCGATGTTTATCTATACTGGGATGGATAGTACTGCTTGGGAACCAAAATGTTAAAACCAGTTCCCATTCCACATGCTTCTTGATCTACCATGATCTAAACCACCAAGCACAACACGCTTTTTTAATATCAGCACAAAATCATTCTTAGTGACACCAAAGACCTTGTTGCTTTACACAGTATACATACTTATATACAGTAGTACAGTATACAATGTAGTTCTAGATTAGCAGCTATGGATCATGGCTATTACATTATATGTGTTAGTATAACATGTAGGATTGTCTGACTCTCACTGATAATATCAAAAGCACTGTGGTTGAAAGCAATTCGCATTCCATCACTCACTCCCATCCTTCTGACAATAGGACTATAAGAATATCATTTGTGGTATACTAGGAATGTATGCTAAAGATCCCATATCTGAGGGGAACAAGAAACAAGTTTTTAATGCCTAAAAATGTTTTGAATACAGTACCAGGATGTGCACAACTACCTGTGTCATAGATGTTGGACAGCTAAGTAGCCCCCCCTTCCCCCATCTGGGTGGCCCCCTAGAGTGCTGCCAATCTGAAAACTTCCCAATCTTCCCAGCCCTTAATGACCAATTCATGGTTCCATGATGACTATCCACAATTCTGATACCATGGAAACAGCACTGGAATTGTTTTTTTAAAAAGTGGAAGACTGATCTTATAGAAAATGTGTATTGTATTCGTATACAATTCGTTCCAAATGAAAACAAGTGAAATTAAAAATGAATGGGATGTGTTATTTAGCAGAATTGCATTGTGTTGTTCTATCCTATCCAATATTTCCTATATTTCTAAGCTATCTTTTGCTATGCTGTATTCTGATAAAATGCCCCCCTCCAGGCACCCCCCCACCCCCCCGCGCCCCCCGTGCCACCCCACTTAAAAAATCTTGGAATCGCCCCTGCAGCTAAGTCGTGTGCACACCTGACCTGACTCCTATGCACCAGGTTTTCTCCCCAGATCATACAGTGTGCGGCTGCATTTGTTATGGTGTAGTGTTTTGACAGCAGGAAGCTGAGTGTTCTCCTTACTGTCTGAGTGAGGTGAGGTGAGGGACCCCCGAGGGTGTTGTGTGAAGATGCCGTCTGACAGCCGAGTGCAGCAGCCTGCCCTGCCTCTGCTCCACACTATCCTGGTAGTTCACCATCAGCACCAGCAGCAGCAATAACAGTTGGCACACACAGTGCTACAGGAAAGATAGAGAAGATCATTAACAAAAAGATGCTTCATGACACATAGGGATGCAATGAACAGATACATTAACCCATGATTCGATTCACAATTTTCAGTTCACGGTACGATTTTCTCACGTTTTGTTTTTAACAGAATGAGGTGCAGACAGGTGACTGAATGATGTTCTTTTATTCATATAAACTGTGCAAAACAACAGATCCTCTTATCAAAAGAGCTGAATTTGTATTTTATCGTAAATAACAACAATTGAAAAGTAGTATTTTTTTTAAAAGAAATCCCACATCAAAATAAATAAATAGAGAAAAATCTCTTCAAATAAATAAACTAAGAAGACCTAGTGATGTCTGAAGTGAAATCAAAAGTATGGTGGTTACACATATACATACTATCTTTATTTGGTTTACAGTTTGTCATCTATTAGGTTATTATTTTATTGAATTGTCTTAAGTTGTGTATAGGGAAGTGGTGATGATGGGGGGGTGTTCATGTTGTGAGCTGTATGTTTTGCGTTTGTTTTAAAAATAATAAAAATAGTAATCATAAAAAAAAAAATGTAGATTACGCCCTAGAACCTTTTGAAATTGCATTGCGATTAATTTTTTTATCCCAACCGGTTGTAATCTTTACCCATTTATATAGATTTTTAACCGATTCACGATGCATCGTTACATCCCTAATGACACAAATTGCCACTCAATTTAGTTTGGTTTAATTCTCACTCTCATTAGTGAGCGTAGAGCTCGGACTTTCCGGGCCTCCTCTTTAGCCTGCAGCAGCCCGTAGCCACACGGTGGCCGCACCTTCCCGCCATGCTCTCCGAACGCCCTCACCACCGTGGTCTCCTGAGCCAGCTGTTCCTCCACCTCTGGATCCACGGGCCTCCACAGGGCTGTGGAGATCAAGGCCTGCACACACACCTGAGCAAAGGAAGATGAAGATGCAAATTAGGGCTGCACAATTGATCGCAATTTAATGGAAATCGCAATATGAACTAGTGCGATATCCAAATCGCAGGGGTGGTGCAATATTTGTTGAAGGCAAAATATGTGTCAAACCACTCTAAATTAAGTTGTGTGGTGCTGCTGAGACGTCCCAGCCTATAAATCCTATCCAACAGAGTAAAGAAAACATCTTTGTTTGGTATAGAATCACATTACAATCATTTTCATTTATATTTTATTTTTATATTTTGTAATGAAAATGAGAATAATGATACAAAAATGGTCCTCCCCTTCAATATCGCGCATCATATCGCAATCGCAACATCGGTCAAAATAATCGCAATTAGATATTATCCTCATATCCTGCAGCCCTAATGCAAATGAGAGGAATTATCCGCCAATCGGAGAGTTAATTAGATGTTTGAACTCACCTTGAGAGGCTCCAGCAGCAGAGCAGAGGCGAGGAAGGCAGAGAGAGCCGATACCAGCCACATGAGGACTACCGTTCTGGACAGGAAGCTGCCGTAGAGTCCGGCCACGGCCAGACATGCTCCTAGCAGCACCGCCACCAGGGGGTATATCACACACAGCGCCCAGGGAGGGAGCAGCCAGCTGGGTTGACCCCGAGCAACGCCTGGGAAGTGGGAATTAAGCAACAGATATCTCAAACACTATTCACAAGACTGTCCGTCCCCGAAAAACACTCCCATAGGTGGTTTGTTCAAGCAACAATTACGACTCATATTAACGTTTATAGTAGTGACGCCCTCTAGTGGCATCCCGTAATTATTACAGGAGCAAAGCTGGAAGTAAGGTGACAAAGTATATCCATCCATCCATCTTCGTCCGCTTATCCAGGGTCGGGATGTGGGGGCAGCAGCTCCAGCAGGGGACCCCAAACTTCCCTCTCCCGAGCCACATTAACCAGCTCAGATCCCGAGGCGTTCCCAGGCCAGTTTGGAGATATAATCTCTCCACCTAGTTCTGGGTCTTCCTAGAGGCCTCCTCCCAGCTGGACGTGCCTGGAACACCTCCCTAGGGAGGCGCCCAGGGGGCATCCTTACCAGATGCCCGAACCACCTCAACTTGCTCCTTTCGACGCAAAGGAGCTGCGGCTCTACTCCCAGTTCCTCACGGATGACTGAGCTTCTCACCCTATCTCTAAGGGAGACGCCAGCCACCCTCCTGAGGAAACCCATTTTGGCCGCTTGTACCCTGGATCTCGTTCTTTCGGTCATGACCTAGCCTTCATGACCATAGGTGAAGGTAGGAACGAAAACTGACCGGTAGATTGAGAGCATTGCCTTCTGGCTCAGCTCTCTTTTCGTCACAACGGTGCGATAAATTGGCCGTCACATGATGCCTTCTGGCCCAAAAAGACTTTTTCTCATAGACTAACATGGGGAAAAAGACGTCTGTAAATCAGTGGATACATTTTTTTGAGTGTCAGAACCCCCACAAAATGAATCGTTTCACTATCAGAATTTAATTAATTCAGTCCGATAACATTTGGAAAGTCTAGTAGAGCCGCACAATGAAATCATTCAATCCCCATTCAAATTAGTGGAGCGCTAAACTGGAAGTAGCTGGCTCAGCCGGCTGAGGTCGCTAGTGCGCCTGCTCTATGGGCCTAATTTTTGGCTTCATGAAGGCTTCATGCGCCACTGAGTAACTGTCATATGAATGAACGGGGCTCCACCTCGAACGCTGTATCCAGTTCTTATAATGCATCCATGGTTTAAAGGTGCAGTAGGTAAGACTTATAAAACTAACTTTCTGTCATATTTGCTGAAACTGTCCCTATGTTCGAGTAGAACTACATGAAGAAGGTTATTAAAAAAACAAATCTGGCTCCACTGGCACCACCTACAGCCTGTAGTGCAATTTGCAAAAATCCACAGCTCCCTGTTCAGATGCACCAATCAGGGCCACAGGGGGTGTCTAACTGCATGTAAATCACTGCTCATGCACACACATTCATTCTCCCTTGTGGTGGGAGGGGCTTAGGAGACCTTTTTGGGCTTAAGCTAAGAAGTTGTCGATGTTCACATCCAAGTCCTGGATCTTCGCAATCCTACCTACGGCACCTTTAAATAGAAGAATTGGAATATTCTCCTGTGGGTTATATTTTCTGCCACCACTAGGGGGCACTTATTTATGAAACACTCCTTTGGGTCATATTAGAGGGTAGGAATAAACGACCTATGGCTTTGTATAGTTTGGAGTACTTGTTGCTATAAGATACCGATTGGGTGTTTACTGAGTGTTTTTATCCCATAGTCTACAATGATTCCTATACTTTTGATGGAAGGATTTTGTATAATTCACCCAACAGGGCTGTGGGTCTAGTACCTATGCGTGTGGTGGAGGAGGAGCGTGTGGAGTCAGGAGAAGGGCTCGGCAGGAAGGTGCTAGCCACGGA
This sequence comes from Zingel zingel, assembly GCA_023566125.1. Lineage (NCBI taxonomy): Eukaryota > Metazoa > Chordata > Actinopteri > Perciformes > Percidae > Zingel > Zingel zingel. The sequence continues at coordinate 18,643,693 of CM042334.1, forward strand.
GTCTACAGAGAGCACAGAGGGACGTTTGTAGAGTCCTGCCACATACAGGGACAGACAGGACTGTGGGGCCGGCTTATAGATCTCTGCCCCATACAGGGACTTCTCCTCACTCTGCTCCGACCAGCTGCTGCAGGAGGTGCTCCGGCTAAAAAAGGACAGTAACATAGATCATTATAAGCAAAACAGAAGTGTGTGACATGGCATTTTCATGATTCACAGATCCTTACGTGGTTGAGAATGAGGAGGTGGTTCTAGGGGAATCCCGGCCGCTGTCTGAGTTGCTAGAGTTAGTTATTTCTGCTGTGTCATCTGCTGCTGCTGCGATAGACATCAGCAGATCCTCCTCTGGCATCAAGCACAAAAATACACAACCAGACTAGTTCATACGCTGTATCTAGCCACATATTTATAAGGACCCGTCCTATTCTTAAAATGTTTTAGTTTCAATCAATGTGGTACTTTTGCAATGATGAGGTAGAATTTCCTTTTTAGGCATTATACTTTTCCTAAGCCTGCCTGCACTGCTTGAGTTGATGCTTCCTAACATTGAACAGCTTTCAACCTTCAGAGAACAAGTTGCAAACATATTTTTCCCTTTAAAGAAACAGAAATCACTTTAACATGGGAACATAGAAACTGATGGCTGAGGGACAATAGACTTTCCACATGTACATTATCGATATATTATGATCTTATGAGGTTATTTCAGTCAGGGGCAGAGCCAGACATTGAACATTCGGTGCTTAGCCCAAACCTAGGGGGGTCCAGTGGGAAGCTGGCCCAGTGGGGAGATTTATTTCCCACTACAGCAGCTATATGCACTATTTTTCAAACCAACAGAGATAATAGAATTGAATGGGAATAGTATAGTAGTAGTCATAGTAGTAGCATAGAACTTCCCTCCATGACACTGACAATGTTGGGGCGGACCTAGTCTCGCATTGTCAGACCTTCCTCCACAGCGCTGCAGAGGAGGGTCTGGCTAGTCCACACAGCATTCTGGGATGGGAGAAAAACGTGCTCTGGTTTATTGGCATTTCTTTAAACCAATCACAATCGTCATGGGCGATGCTAAGCGCCGGACGGAGCAACGCCGCCTCTGTAAGGAATATGTTTTGGTGGAACATGATTACGTTCAAAGGTTGTTTTAGTCGTGCAAGAGAAAACTCAGATTGGACAGATAGTCTAGCTAGCTGTCTGGATTTACCCTGCAGAGATTTGAGGAGCAGTTAACCATAGACCTCATAAAGCGACCAGAGTTTAAAATGCCAACACAAACAAAGCCGAAGGTGGCGAACATCCGGCCGAAATGAGGGACATCTGGCGGAATTTCCGGCGGCACCGGAGCAACGGAGCAATCCCGGAAGTGGAACGTTGTGAATATAGACTAGGGCGGACCTATAGATGGCGATACTTGAACTTTTGCTATAGTAATTTGTCAGAGGCTGAGGGGAAATGACACAAAGTTAAAGGTATTTTAAAAACCTTAAAATATTCAGGGCTTTTGAGAAAACATTTGGGGCTGGAGCACCCAGAAGCCAACACCACCCTCCCCCCCTTCCCGCTCTGCCCCTGATTTCAACAGTTTCTCACCAGACATGGTCAGAAGTGTTGTCAGATTGTGGTTACGAGCTTGCTCTAAGGTAACGTTCATGGTGGAGACCTTTTGGTTCAGTGCAGCAGGGGATCGGTGAGAACTGGAAGTTTCTTTTGAAAGTGGAGAAGTAGGAAGAGCAGTAGGTGAGCCAGTGGAGGAGGGTGAGGCCAGGACCCTGAGCTGCATCAGGGCCTTTTTTCTCCTTAGCTGGCGCACAGGGCCCAGAGCAGGCGAAGCCTTGCAGAGGCTGAGGGCTGGGCTCGTCTTTGTGAGGCATGGGCCTACTGGCAGATTGAGGAGGCTGTCGCAGGACGGCCATGTCGCTATTCCTTCCTCTTGACATGCACCACCTGTCCGGGGCACCAAGCCAGACGCAGCCCAAAAGTCCAGAATACTAGAGTCCAAGCCCTTGCTCTCCAGTAACTACAGAAACAGGAAGAACACTTCATGAAGCAGGAGGAGAATAGCAGTGTTGTGACCAAGTCATCTTTGCTTAAGTCCCAAGTAAGTCTCAAGTCATTTGATCGAGTCAAGTCACAGGTTATGTCAAGTCAAATTGAGTCCTTAGTTAAGGCAAGTTAAAACAAGTCCCTTTTTCTACACCCAAGATAAAGCACTCTTAAATGTTCGATTAGTGACATTTTTTAAACCAAAAGTGATTAGTCGTGGCACAGATGCAGCCATTTTGGTGGTCTGGTCCAACTAATGAGGCTTGGCTTAGGGGTCTTGGATGTTAAGAGTTGCCATAGCGATGAGTTTGACTGACAAGCCAGTCATCCAATCAAAACAGCTAACATTCAAACGTACGAATACATGCATCCGAGTTATCATGCCTCAAGTCAAGGCGAGGCTCTAGTCATTTATTTTTTGTCAAGTCACAAGTCATCAAAACGTCAACTCGTGTGGACTCAAGTCCAAGTCACCAAGTCTCAAGTCCACATCAAGAATATAATTATTTTTCTGTGTGTGTGTGTGTGTGTGTGTGTGTGTGTGTGTGTGTGTGTGTGTGTGTGTGTGTGTGTGTGTTTGTGTGTGTGCTCACCGATGAAGGACTGTCCTGGACTAGGCCGGAGGAGTCTGGCAGAGACAGGAAGGAAGGGCTGGAGAGCTCCGATTGGCCGAGGTAAACGTCCATCTCCACAGAGTGACAAACAGGAGAAGGAGGAATTGACGTGTCCACGGTTACCTGGGTTAAACATATGTTTCATTTGTATATGTAGGTACATACTTCAGAGACATTATACCTGGTCCTAACAAAACAAACTAAAACTAAATCTATTAATTGTGGTGGTAGGAGCTCGGTCTGAGGGAGTTGGGTTGTGAACCGGAGGGCCCCTGTACGGACCAAAATTTGGAGCGTGGATTGGTAGCTGGAGAGGTGCCAGCTCACCTCCTGGCCACTACCAAGGCGACCTTGAGCAAGGCACCAAACCCCCTGCTCGGGGCGCTCCTCCAAGGAGCAGCCCCCCTCACTCTGACATCTCTCCATTAGTGTTAGGCCTGCTGCTCCTTGGTAGCTTCTCTGTCTCTCCCTCCCCTCTGTCTGTCCCTAATTACAGGAGTGGAGTCTGTTGTGCGGGAGTCAGGGTTCCAGCTGCATCTCATTTACCTCAATCAACCTCTGCTTCATATACCCGGTCAACCCTCCACTCTGCGTCAGATCATAGTCAAGATGACCACAGTTGGTCTTGCTCATGACCAAACTTGCTACCTGTTTGCTATTTGTGTTTTTGCCTGTCCTGATCCGTTCTCTTGTGCTTCAGATACTATTGGAACCTGACTCTTGCCACCGCTCCACTCCTGCCATCCACCGGACCAGACAACCACCACTGGACCTCAACACTAGCAGACCACTGGATAACTGACGGAACTACTCCTGCTCGGAACCCCCTCTTCCCCCCCCCCGGACCTGTTCGCCTCTCTGGAAACCTGGACTTGCTTTCCCCTTTCTGGAAACCTGGACTTTGACTTAAGTACTTTGAATGAACCTAAAAAACTAAACTGATATGAAATATACTAAACTATTATAACTAAACTAGTATAACCTTGGTTGGAAACAGGGTTTCTTTCAGCAGTTAAATGTATTATGGAAATAAAGTAGCTGTTTTAAGTTACCTGACTGTGAGCTTTCCTAAACAGGAAACAGAGGAAACACTGGAGAGGAAACACCAGTACTGCAACAGTCATCCCCACGGCAACTGCCTCCCAGTTAACCAGCAGCTGGGCTGACACCGGTCCACTTGTGGCAAAGGGACACAAATCAGTTCCATCCTGTCAGAATCTACTGACAGACTTAGGTTTATATCTGGAACAATGTAATGCCATGCAATGACACAAAGAATGTACCTTTTGAATAAGCCAAAAATACTAATAACACATTACATTGTATTTATTTCTGACAATCAGTTATATTACTTTAAATTATAATATTACACAACTATAAAAGAGTAATAAGAAGGACTGTATCTTAAAGGTGCTGTAGGTAGAATTGTGAAGATCCAGGACTTAGCCAAAAAATTTGAACATCGACAACTTCTCAGTCCCTCCCCCCTTTCTGCTAAAGCTAAAGTTGGACACCCCCCTGGCCCTGATTGGTGCATCTGAACAGGGAGCGGTGGATTTTTGCAAATCGCACTACAGGCTGTAGGTGGTGCCAGAGGAGCCGGATTTTTTTTATTACCTGCTTCATGTAGTTCTACTCAAACATAGGGTCAGTTTCAGCAAATATGACCGAGATAGTTTTATAAGGCTTATCTACTGCACCTTTTAATTGAAATGTTATCAAATGGAAATAAAGCTTTCGATAGTTACTCTACATTATCTGACATTTGTTATATTATTAATTATGTTGTAAATCATCAGATACTTCACTTGCAAGAAATGTTTTTAGGTTTATATTGAAGGCCTATAAGCTAGAGCTGGGCAATATGAAGGAAATCAAATAGCACAATATTTTTGACCAAATACATCGATATCGGTATTGTTGGGCTATTATAGGATTGACTGTTGGTGCTTTCACAAAATATTTACACGATGAGATTTTGGACAAATAATCATCAGCACCGTGGATATAATAACTAAGTGGGTAAAGGCAAATAATGGGCAGCTAGAACAGTCTGATCATTTCAGAAAATGTACTATACTGTATTTTACTGTAATGCAGCCTTTAAAACCAGGACAAGACAACACTTGTGTCATATTACGATATCCAAAATTGAAGACGATATCTAGCCTCATAGATCGATATCGATAGAATATCAATATATTGCCAAGCCCTACCTGTGGCCCTCGATGCCAACAGCCCCGTACCACAGAGCCCCCAGTGCCAGGTAGAGGTGCAGAATGAGAGCACTGCACGTCACCCTCTGACCCCTGGTAAAGCGGCTGTGGGCCGGGCGTTCCCATAGCGACAGCCACAGGTGGTCCTCAACCATCCCAAACATCAGCTGGGAGGTGAAGACTCGTCCAAACTGAGAAAGCTCCTCAGGACCTGGGGGAAACAACACAGCCACCGGACTTTGTTATCAACACAAGTGGATACATGACGTACATATTACTCAGTCGAAAGTAAGTGTATACGCTTACATGAGGCTAGAACTTCCTTCTCCACAGAGCCGTTCTTCGGATTCTCAACAGAGAGCCAGTCCTCCAGCAGGAAGAAGAACATGTTGTCGGTCTGAGGGTCCCAAACCACCACATGCTCAACATACCAGGACGGGTCCAGACCTACATTTACATAGATGAGATTCACATGTAGTCATCCAGACTACTTACAATCTCAAGTGAGAAGGTGGGTTTGATCTCTTTTTTTTTTTTAATTCAAAATATCTGATTTTTTTATTTAATTTTCAGAACAAATGACATACATCATACAGGCAGTGGTGAACGACACATACACACAGACAGACAGACAGACACACACCAGCAAGGGCGCACAACATCCAAAAGACAAAATATCTGATTTCTCAACAAATGATTTGGTGTTTTTTTAAATGTTTTTTTTTTTTTAAATGAACCAAAGATTTTTGGAGTTAGGCCACATTCGAAACGTAACTCCCAAAATATTCTAAATTACTTGATTTAATATGATTTAGATCCCATACTAGATTATATGTTTAAAACAAGAATTGAAAAGAATATGTTTGCACTTTCCTCTCTCGCGGTCTAGACCTACTCTACCAGTAAAGTGTCCTTAGATACCTTCAGTTATGATTTGACACAATCTATAAAATTGAATGAAACTGAACCTGTGTTATCATGCCAGATGCGAATTTTCCAAACTTCTCCCAGATTGTCATCTGTCTCCAGGTGAAACTGGTCCAGGCTGCCGCGCTGAAAAGCTCCCCCCCTCTGCAGATGGCGAGAGCCGCTCTTGTTCACACCGTACAGACCAATGCCAACGTGTGCTGTGGTACCTGATGGCCGCATTATTAATTTCCATTACATATAGTTAGGGGTAGGGCTACACAATATATCGTGTTTTTTATCGTCATCGTGATATCAACTGGCACAATAAAAACATCGCGAAAGACTGCGACACATCGCGAAAAGACACTTCGAGATTTTTTGTGTTAGTTTAAAGAAAATATCAGTAGAAAACTGCACGTTGAAATGTAACTCATTAATTTCTTAGTGGTTTATATTCAATTCTACGGAAGAGCATTAGGGCCACACATGAAAAATGTATTTGAGTTCCGAGATTTAAGTCAGAATTCTGACTTTAAACTCAGAACTCAAATACAATTTCTACGTGGCACTAATCTTCTTCCATACATTTCAATGTTCAATTTGTTCAATAAAAGAATGTTAGAAAGTATTTCCTTTCCTTTGTTTGAAATTGAACAAGCAATTTGTTATATTTAGCAGAATACTGAAAGTAGCAGAACTGAGTACACTTCAATATCTGTTTAGATTGTGTGTTTGCATATCGCATATACTCCTCATATCGTGCAGCCCCAGTTACAGGTTTCATTATTTCAGACATGAACCGGCTTTTGCTACTTGTTTTCCTTTCTACATCGTGTTGACTTGTCCCTGGCTGACCTGCTCCTCTCCTCCGGCCAGTCTTAACCAGCACTCTGTAGTGGTACAGCCCCGCTCGGCCACACAGAGGGACCTGGCTCAGTCTCAGGCTGTCCAAGTGGTCCAGTTTATGGGCGTTGAGCCCCGCCAGCAGATGAATCAGAACCAGGACAGCACACACAATCCCCACCAGCACGTTACGCACGGGGCCGCCTGGCTGCACAGATAAGACACAGATGGAGGGACTAATCCTGACTTTGCATTTGGGGAATGTATTTTTTCAAAATACATGCACTCAATAATAGCTTTGTGTTCTCACATACCGGTGGCAGCAGAACAACGGCCCCAGGGTGGACGAACACACTGGCCCCGAACATGGTGAGGTGCTGGGTGAGACAGTTTGCTGCGTGGAGTGTGCTGCCCTCCAGTGGCTGTAGACCCTCACTGCTCCAACGCCTCTCCTTCACACTGTAGTACTGGCACAAAGAGCTAAACACACACACCGACACATGGACGGGAGAGCCATCCGCCAGAGACCAGGTCAGGTTGACAGAGAGAGGCTTGTCTGTCCTGTCCAAACTGTTGGGGATGAAAATTCAGGGTAACAATTTATATGTCCTTGGTACTTGCTGCTGTAAAACAGTAATGTTCCAGTTTGGGTTAATAAAGTCTATCTATCTATCTATCTATCTATCTATCTATCTATCTATCTATTTCTCTATCTCTATCTATCTAGCTATCTATAATAACCACCATTAATAAATGATACATTGATCGTTATTTAACTTTAGTAAAATGCTTTTTCACCGTTAACAAACAATGAATTGACGACTTATAATGTGTATTCATTATTAGTAATATTATAATTGTTATTTTATCATTAGTTTGGTGTACTATAAAATAATGAGTTTATACATTTAAATAGTTAATACTTGGTCAATGCGTAATCATTGTTTTGTAAACCATCAATAAACAGTATTTGGATGGCTATTATAAAGTTGCAACTAAAGCTTATAATAATCAGTGAATGATTACTAGGTGGTTTATAAAGCATCAAGTAACATTCTTCTGGCCCAAGAGATGATTTTAATTCTTGTGCACTGATTATAGCTATCTAAATATTTTTTTTAGATGCTTTACAAAGTATTTATGAACCATTAACAAGATATTAAAATCATCAGTTGCAACTTTATAATAGCATCCAAATAATGTGTATTAACATTTTACAAAAGATTTCTTACAGGTTTACAAATCATTTGGTCATCATTACTACATGCTTAACATAATATATACAATGTTATGATGTGTGTAATAATAAACTGTTAGAATAACTTAAATTATAGCATTACTAATAATTAGTAAACATTATTAATTATAATTGAGTTGTTTGTTAACAGTAAAATAACTATGAATTAACTATCAATGTACCATTTATTAGGGATGGTTATTAGAAAGTGTTATGAAATTCAGTCATGTAAAACACTTTGGTAACACTTTACTTGAAGGTATCGACATAAGAGTGACATGACACTGTCATGAACACATGAACCCTAAAGGCCCTGACACAGCAACCCGATAATCGGCAGTCGGACAGTCTGACGAGGTCGGTGACTCGAGTCTGTTCGGTGTGTTCCGTGCCGTCGTCCGTCGGCCTTCATTTTGGCTGATTTGAAATGTTGAATTGGAAGGCGGGCAGTTGGACTCCATGACCAATCTGGTTGGTAGAGTGCTAACCCGGAAATGACGAGCGGGATGAGCGTGACTAAGCCACTCAAAATCTGACGAAAATCTTTTAAACTGACCTTTGTCGATCGGAAATGAAGACAGATTCAGCAACTGCATGGTCTTTTTCTCGTTTAAAATGTTTTCAGAAACCTGTTCGGTGAACTATCTTCGTAAAATATGAGATCGTATTCCGAACAAGCTGCCATTATGCTCGAATGTAAAATCCGGAAGCAGCCAGACCCACGTGACGCATTCGTCCAATCAGCTGTGGGTTTTCATTTTTTGGGCGACAATAAAGATTAGCGCCGTCTGCTGTTATGGAGACGCATTACATCTCACGCACGCGCAGAACGTCCGCTTAAGTTGGCGTCACTTCGGTGTGTTCTGAGGCACTTTTTTTACCAACTCGGGGAGGCAGTCAGTCCAACTGCCTTTTCTGCCGAAGGTCGGCCGTCGGGTTAGTGTGTCAGAGCCTTAACCCTAATCCTAACTTGTCATGACAAAAACCGAATGACACTTACTAAAAGAAGCGTTATGTCATAAACGTTTATGACTTGTTTATAATGTTCATGACACGTTCATGACAGTGTCATGTCACTCTTATGTAGCTACCTTCAAGTGAAGTGTAACCAACACTTCTTTTTTCAGGTAAATGAGCAACCGGACAGAGAACTGAGTTACAGAAAAGAGCAGTGACTCACAGTGGAGACAGAAATATGGTTTCCTCTGTGGAGGTGGTCGAAGCAGAGTAAGTGAGAGCCCACTCTCGCACCAGGGAATCCTGGGATGCATTAGTCCCTGGCACTGTAGAGCTCACTTCTATCTTGACATGTCCCAGAATCACTGGAGTAGCTCCTAGATATGCATAATGCAGTTTGAAAACAGCCTTTGTAATTTAAAATTCATGCAAAAACTTACAGATATACAGTAAGGATATGTAGGCGCTGCATGATCGACCAGTTCACTCTTGTTCAGATGACTTTAAACATCCTGAAATGTGCTGGATGCACCACACCTTCTCAAAACTGTCACAGCCACAGTTGTTTATTCATGAAAATGTATTCATACATTAATGTATTAAAGTTTGGCAGCCAACTAATAATATTTAAACTGTATTCTTATTAGATGTATTAAAAACGAAGGAAGCTAGTCTGTTTTTATTCCTAATGAATAGACATTTACAGCCATGATGTGTCTGAAATGTGAAAATGTCTGACTTTTGTTGCCCTCCAGTGATAGTAAGATCTGCTGGGTGCAAATTTTCCACCAAAACAAGTTCCTGCGAATGTATGTATGTTTTAGCCAGACCCATCTCCACAGCACTGTGGAAAAAGGTCTGGCAATGCAAGATTAAGCGAGCCTGACAAGCCAGACCCACATCAAGATGTTGGGTCTGGGAACTCACCATTGGCAGAGCTCAATCCGAGGGCCGGGATAAACGCTTGTCTTTCAAATTCCCTCTGCACTCATAGCCAACCAGAGCAACGCTAGTTGATAGATTAAACTTTGGCCGTATCCGGTCGGCAAAACTCCAAACACAGCTTCCTTTTTTAAGAATGACATCAGTGCTTAACTCCAAGTCTTCCAAAGTCACGACCAAAGCCGATTCCAAAGACCGCTGTTCGCCAGCAGAAGCAATCATCTTCTTTGTTTTCAAGTAGCAGAGAATTCACGTGGAACCGTCGCAACTCTGCCATCCTTATGTTAAGCTCGCCAACCGACTCTATACACGATGTGATTGGCCTGACCAGAAATTGTTTTTTCCAGCTCGCAAGCCAACGGAGAGTTGCTAGACTGACCCTGGCTGCAAATTACATTTGCTGCCGCTAGGGTGCGTCTGGATTTCTAGGCTAAGATTAAGCAGCTATAGAGAAATATATTTTTCTCAGAAGTTGGTAGAGCACAAAAACAGAGCTAAAAGAAAATAGATCAGAGTTATTTGAAAGATAATATGACATAGACATTCTACACATAGGAAATAGATAAAATGTGGCTTTGTACCCATCAGAAATAGGTCCTTAAGTTAATAGGCATTAAGGCCAATTGGTCATTAGTATTATTGCAAAGTGCAAAAGTTTAAAATCAGGAAAAAAATAATCTACTGTACCTGGGTCCAGGCTGAAGTTGAAGGAGATAAATAAACCTGCGTTTTCATCCAGTCCATCCACAGCTTTGACTGTGAGGTTCAACCTTCCTTCAGTGGAGAGCGTCACAGTCAGACATGTCCCATTCCCATCTTCACCTACCCTCCCATCGTCCTGTCCCACAGAGAACTTGTTGGGCAGGGTGACCCGTATGGCCTGCTCCAGGTCCAGATCCTGGATGGGGATGGGTTGGCCCTGAGGTGTGCTGAGCTCCATGGCAACCAGAGCGGTGGAAATTGGACGGTCGGCTCCAGTCAGCAATGGGTTGGATTCCAACTCTGCATCCATACCAAACAGTATCTGCACCACGTCAGACTTCTGACTCTTCAGGTGAGCGGTAAGGGAGCTGGGGATATGAAACGGACATGGGCGAGAACTCTTCGATCCGTCAGCTGATGATGACTCGGACGGGACGATCTGGTTTTGGTTGGACTGGGGACTGCAGAGGAGGTCAGTGGGGTTTCCATGGAAACCTACTGTGTTGATATAATCGGTGGATAGTGAAAGGGGCGCCTCGCCGTGAACACGGGAACGCATCAGAGAGCGCATCAGGGCCCCGGCGTGACCCAGCGCTGACTGGGCGGTCGTGGAAGCTGACTGCAGAGTGCGTGTGTGGGCTGGGTGAGATATGGAAGCACTGACAGACTCAGAGGCAGCTGCCAGGATGCTACCTAGAAACAAAGAGAACACAGAATATTCACTCATTCGGTAAAGTTCACCATTAGCACATGACCGTTTGAATGCAGGAGATGGTGGTTGACCAGCACCTATGATGTTAAGGATGTTCTTCCCTGTTTCCACAGCTGACAAAACACCAAGACTCGTCTGTTCCTCCATGACATGGATCATCTTGCCCACAGCCTCCAGAACTTTCTCCTGGCACTTTTCACATACCAATTCTCTAGGAACAGACTTGGGAAAAAAAAGATAATAATGACATTTTTTGCAGAATTAAAGGTGCAGTAGGTAAGACTTATAAAACTAACTTTCTGTCATATTTGCTGAAACTGACCCTATGCTCCAGTAGAACTACATGAAGCAGGTAATTACAAAAAAAATCCGGCTCCTCTGGCACCACCTACAGCTCCCTGTCCAATCAGGCCCGGGGGGGGGGGGTGTCTAACTGTGTGTCAATCACTGCTCATGCACACGCATTCCTTGTGGGGGGAGGGGCTTAGGAGACCGTTTTGGGCTTTAGTGGAAAGGGAGGAAGGACTGAGAAGTTGTCGATGTTCAAATTTTTTGGCTAAGTCCTGGATCTTCACAATCCCACCTACAGCACCTTTAATGCTGAAAAATGAAAATGAGGAGCATTTTCAAAAGCATGATGTGGCATTCTTGCCTTTTTGTACTTTACTGAGTCTTTTCATGCTACTTTCTATTTCTACTCCCACTACATTTCAGAGATAAATATTATACTTTTTACTCCACCACATTCACCTGACAACTTTAGTTACTTTACAAATTGAGATTTTTTGCACACATGAAGTTTATAAAAAATGTTTTATTATAACTTTAACTACCCCACAATATACAGGCCTACAAGTACAGTTGAGATGATTAGCTATTTTCCAGATTCTAAAATGTAAGGATTTGTATGCATTAAGTAAATTTTCCTGATGATACATTACATACTTTCACTTAAGTAACATTTTCAATGCAGGACTTCCACCACTGCCGATATGAGAATGTTCTCAATGGATTCAAAATCGTTAAGACGTTTGAGATTCTGCAGCTGTCTCATTATGAAGCATTTCCAATGTTAGTTATCACTTGATACATGTTTTGGGCTGAGAATGATGAGGAAACAAACTAGGCGATTGCTTACAGTTGACAGTGACAACGCTGAGCTGATCTGATCAACATGCAGTAAGAAGGACACGGGGAGAGAGGCCAGGGCTTGGGTCACATTTTCACGGATCTCCCTTCTGTCCATGAGCTCCATGGCAGTCCGTACAGGCTCCATCTGTGGACAGGTGGGTGAAACTCATTAGTCCATATTCCGAGCAAATGCAAACCTGTCGAGATTCTCATTTACTCATTGGGTTATAGTTAATCAGAATCCATATGAAGTGTCATTTCATGCACTGGCAGATGAGGTATGATGCTGACACATTACCTGATTAAGCTGGCTGGTGAGGGCAATGGAATAAGGGATAATCTCTTGAGGGTTGCCCTGTTGGACTAAAGCCCACAGCTCTGTCTGGCTCTTGATTCTGAGCCACTGACTGGCAACTCCGTCTCTTGCAGGATTTACAACTGTCAACATTCTAGGGAAAGGAGCAATCAGAAAGAGTGAGAGTTCACGAAAAAATGACAAAGACAATTGGCACTTCGTGGAATAGGGCTGGGTATCGGTACTGTGGCAACCCATAACCAAGCAGTATTGAAACTTCTCCAGTCAAACAATACTTTTATTCGTTCGTTTTTGTACCCAGATCTACCAAGAAATTACTATTTACATGGTTTAGTTCTCAGCCAATCACTGCAAGCATTCTTTGATTTAATGCGAGATGTGATTTTCTGGCTGATATAAAACTCCTGGTAGCTTACCTGTTCAGAGCAATGGCCTTTGCCCCCAGATGGTCTTCTACCAGCAATGTGACTGTGATAACTGACATGCTTCTGTCTTGCCCAGAACTTCCTATTGGAACCAGGCTGCCAAATGTTGAACGGGTACCCCTAGGGAGAGAAATGAAGACAAAAGATAAACAGCTTAAGTTTGACAGTAAGTAAATCCAAATCTTACTTTTTAACGCAGTTTATAATATGTGCCCTTCCTTGTCTACTAATTGCTATAGGTTGAGGCCTGTATCCACCTGTACAGAGTGAGCAGAGGACACACTGTGCCAATGGGCTGGCATGGTGCTACCTGGAAGGTATATATCAGCTGAGTGATCCTGCTTTCATCATCTTGCCACCCTGCAAAAAGAGGACAGATGTTAGCGGAACAGAATCAGATTGTTGAAGAAGCATTTACTCTTTTGACTAGTTAAAAAAAAAAAAAAAACAAGCTTGCAGGATGACTGCTGCTTTTTCTCCATTGAAAGTGACAAAGATATTGGATTCAGTAACATGTCTACTAAGACAACAGTGTTACCTGAGCAATTGTAGGTGACCACTGTCTCCAGCAGATGTATATCTGACTCTGGACTGAGATCACACAAGCCTCCGTGCGGCGGATTGTTGGGTAGTATCGTCAGGCTGGCGCTGCCCCACTGCCCTCTGCCAGGATGGGATACATTGAGAGTGAAGGTATAACTCTGCCCTGGCTGCAAGACACCTGAACGCACCACCAAGTTAGAAGAATGTCTTCCTGTAGAGGTGGAGACCGCGTTAAGGCTCAGGGTAATGCCAGTCTGGTCCTCAGCGCTCCATTTGTACTGTGAGAAGACATGTACATGAATCATAATAATACTGCATTTCTGTGTTTCTTGGCTGCAAATTAAAAAAAACATGGTACTATTAATTTATCTAACCAATGCTTGATTAAATATAGATAAAACTGTCCAATCACAAATTTATTCTCTAAGCAGATAAACACAAAAATTAAAAAGAGACTGTCCTCCCCAGGAAAAAGTCTTCCATAGGTAATTTGTTCATGCAGCAATTACAACCTATATTTACGTTTATAGTGACAGCGCCCACTAGTGGTCATAGTAATTATAATGGGAGCAAAGCAGGAAGTAAGGTGACAAAGTGAAGAGCGCCCAAGGCAGGTTGGGATGGTGGATGGGTCAAACAAACACAGGACTTTCAGCCAGGAGATCGTTTTTTTTTTTTTTTTTTTAAACTTTACATACAGTTCAGTGTCACATGCGTAACCGTAAGTGAAGTCTCAACGTCTGATTTTAACCCAAACCAAAATATTTTTCTAAACTTAACTAAGTAGTTTTTGTGCCTAAACATAACCAAACCTTGAACGCAACATTGACGTTCAAAACCGCGACTGAGGTTCTCTGGCTTAGATATGAGGTTGGAAACGCTCCTAGGGTAGGAACATACGACCCATATCAGCTTATTGTTTGGACGGCTTGTTGAATTAAAAGGTAATGAACAGCCGAGACTGCAGCAGGAGGAGAACGGTGCGTTGTTCTTTTCTTTCCACCTGCACTACCATTGCATTGTAATGTGTCATGCTTTTAAAAAAAGCTTTTTCCTTATGCTGACCACTATTGTACAACATTTTTCACAAAAATTGATTAAAATTTAATTTACTGAAAAAATGACTTTACATGTAAGCTTGATGTTAGTATTGGAATCATTACCTGAGCCTGGTCGTCACACTGTCCACATTGTCCTGAGAGGATGATAGGGGCGGTGTAACTAACGTGGTGTGCGGAGGACAGCACAGAGCAGGACACACACTTCACAATCACAGGAAGCACAGGATCTTCACACACAGTCACCTACAGATAAGAGACAGAGGTGTGTGTGAAAAGTGTCTTATTTGAATAAATTAGTTGGTGTACCTATGGTAAGTTCCGCCATGATTGCCCATGTCTCCAAAACTTTGCGAGATATATTCAACATAGCTTTTCTCAACCGTAGCGGATACAAGAAAAAAACAGTAAAATATATTTTAAAGTGATAAAGGATGCTTTTGTTTGAGAATGTAGGGTGATTTGGGTTATACTCACTGTCTGGTTGACAGAGGCAGGTCTCCTCCCTGCCTTGTGTACAGTGAGGGTGAAAACGTAGACTGTGTCTGGGTGCAGCTGGGTGCTCAGTACAGTCATTATACTGCTGTTACTCCCAATGGCCTGCTTTGCAAAATGAGATTCCGTTGAGTTCTGAAAATACAAACACCAAAAAGTATCAAATACATCTATCAAAGAATTTAACTTATCTTATATTTCTTTATCCAACTCAAAATAATAGCAATTAATATAATTTCCTTTACACTAAGGTTGCTTTAACATCAAGAGGCCTTTACCACTGTCATGAAGGTCCAATGGTACTGCAATGTATCTTCCACTCCTGGATCTATATCAGGGTCTTCAGAGTCAGATCCATCCAGGACGAGGTCACTGAGGCTGGGCCACAGTCTGTGGGATCCTCCCTTGATGACAGCTACCAGCATTGAGTGAACCACTGTAACGCTGGTTTTTTGTTGGGTAAGTAGAGGAGTTCCCTGGAAGGAAACGCTGAATACCAGGCAATACTGTCCCAAATTGAGAGTGTGCTTCGGGAGTAAGAGAAAAGGCAAAGTTGCATCTACCTGACTTCTAAGAAGGACTTTGTTACCAGATAATTCTAAGTTGGTACAATCAGAGTCTTTGAGTATCTCCCATAGGTACGTGGCTTTGTAAGCAGAGCAGGTAATGTCCATGCTTGCTTCAAAGAAACTCGGTCTAGACCTGAAGATAGTAGACTGGCTCTGGACAAGAGAAGCTTGAGGGCTGGAACACTGGGGCTCCTCCACCTCCATGTCGAGCATTGTGGACACATGGCTTACACTGTTGAGAACTTTGACCATAACACTGTATTTCCCAGGAATATAATAAGTATGATTGACTGTGCTTAAGTCTGTCACCAATGCTTCAGTAGAGTCTCCAAAGTCCCAGAGGTATGTGGGATTGCTCCCTTCATTAACTTTGGCAGAAAACCTGACAGCATGTCCAACAAATATTCTTTCTGAATGACAGACAAGCTTGACCTTTTTCACAGGCCACTGAACTGTGGCAGTATCATTTACCATCTTGGAGCAGATTCCATTGGTGGCGAGCACGCTAAACGTCAATAAACCATTTTCTGGTGGAGTAAAGATCACTTCTTGTCCTTTGAGCCAGGTGGGCTCAGACCCTACCAAGTGAAATATCCAGGTGTAGTTGACTGGAAGTCCACTTTTAACTTCTGCCTTGAAATGGATTCTTTTCTGAGCATCTAGAGCATCAGAACAACAGTTCACAAGTCGCAAACCTTGAATATGCTCAGCAACCAGAATGCTGGAAGACACCTGAGCACTACTGACCTGGTTCCAACCTTTCACTGTAACTAGATGTGTCCCTGCTGGAAGGCTTGATGTGGTGAACCGTCCTTTAAGAATGCCCTGACTATGAATCCAGTCTTTGTTTCTAAATGTTATGGCAAAGCTTACATTGCTTCCTTGGGAAATTGTTGGAATAAATGTAACTGGTTCCTCGGTGCAAAAGGAAGACTTGCAAATGTTCAGCATTAGATCTTTGATTGCATCCTCAACTGTGACACTGTGTGAAACCATCTGCCAATTTATCCCATTGGAGACATTTAAAGACACCTGATAGATACCTGCCAATGGAAAAGTGTAGATGAAGGTCTGATTTGTAGAATTAAAAAGCATAGCACCTCTAACTTCCCAGTTCCAATGCAGATCACTGCCTTTCCGAATAAGCCCATGGAGTTGAACTGCCGCACGTGTGGTGATATAAAAGGGATGCGTCTTTCCTTCAATTTCAAAGTCCATCTCTTGGACCTCCTCCTGAACATTGAACTCTTTGGTGATATTGCTGTGGCTAAGGACATTCTGAGCTGAAACTCTAACAAGACAATGGCCAACACTTGTAAAAGTGTGGAGAAGAAAGGGTGTGTGTGTCTGCAAGGGTGTAAGATCAGATTTCACGTACCACAGGTACTGTAGGTCTGACCCGGTAACCACAGATACAGAGATATTCACTAATTTCCCTAATGCCACAATGTTTGATTGTGTTGTAATGTGTGCACCTGCTACACGCTGTACTGACACTAAGGAAACAATGCTGGTGGCCTCACCCAATTTGTTGGAAGCTCTTAGCTCAACTGAAACCCCACCAGGAGTTTCAACTAACATATGAAAAAGCTCTCCATCACCAGTAATTTGTCGGTTTATTCCACTATGTAAAGCAAGCCAGTGATAACTGACGTTGGAGCCCTTGGTGATTGAAGCAATAAACAGCAGTTCCTCTTGGGTTGGAATGTATTTCACGTTTGTCAGGCTCTGACATTCAATCTGAAGACCCTCTATACTTTCGAAGGCCTCAATCAAAATAGCTGCTTCCTTTCTACTTACCAAGTTCTGTGCAATAACCCTCACTTGATACACTCCTGGTTTCAGGAAAGCAAATCTAAACTGATAAGTCCCCTGTTTGGTTGAGTTTAAACCGTCTACAGTCCAGTAGTAATTGGTGCTACTGATAGCACTGCTAATTGCTGAGATAATAGTTTCTTCTCCTACTACAGCATAAGGCTGGTTGGTGTGAAGTGAAAGGTCTGAAATAGGAAGTAAAACATTGACTTTAAGGGACACAGAATCACGGCTAACAGTATTAAATGCTGTGGCGGTGACTGTGAACTGACCCGTCGATGTAAAGACGTGTGACACATTTCGCTTCTGCTCCACTGAGGATCCATCTCCAAAGTCCCACAGCACTGACACATTGCTACCAGTGCAACTGGCAACCCAAAATGATGCTAATGTATTGACGGTCAGTGCGCCGCTTTGACTGTCATGCTCTACAGACAGCTTACTCACAGGGTTTTGAATGGTGATACTAGATCTTGCGGTTTTGTTGCTGACTTTGTTAAGTGCTGTTACTGATACCTCTTTGACACCTTCATCTTTAAAGATAAAACACTTTTGAGTGTTTTCTGTCACGGCAATGAGACTAGAGTGGCTGCTTAACCACTTCAATTGATAACCTCTGATTTGTACGGGGGAAACTAACACCCTGACACATACCTCTTCTCCTACTGCCACTACTTCTTTTGATGACTGCACTGTCAGGTTGGTTATTGGCACTTCGACACAGATACTCATATTAAATGATACAGATGTAACAGAACTAAACAGAGTCAGACTAATATGAAAGATCCCTTGACTTTGAAATGTGTGCATGGCTGTCGACTGTCCCCTCACTACAGCCAGAGGTGATCCATCTCCAAACAGCCAATGGAAAGTCAGAATGGATATGTTCCCTTTCACCAGAGCAGTAAACTGTATGTCTCTTCCACTCATGACGCATTCTGTAGGGAGAACTCCACTAACAGCCAACCTATAGACCTCTACACAGAGAGACTGATGAGCTTGGCTGACAGAATTCAAGACAGTTACATCTACCGTATAGTGCCCTGGCGATTTATAAATGTGGGAGATGGAACCATCTGTAATGTTTCCCTGCAGGGATCCATCGCCAAAGTCAAAATTCCACAGCAGATTTGTACCAGTGGCCACTGTAGCTCTGAAATCTGTAGCAGAGCTTAGTTCACTGGGTCCATTATAACTAACCGTCAATCCAGAGATTTTCTCTAAAACTTCCATCATGAGCCAAGTGGTCAGGACTGTAAGAGTGTTGTTGGCACACACTGTGAGGTTATACACTCTTGCAGATGCAAAAGTATGGTTGACTTTACAGTCGATGCCTTGGATAACTTCAGAGCCATCGCCAAAGTCCCATGTGTAGACAACAGCATGGGTGGAGGGCTCTGCCGAAGCTTCCAGAACGAGAGTCTGTTTGACGAATGGCACGGGAGGGTTAGAGGAAATGAGGAGGTGTTTTAATCGAGGGCGTACGCTAATCTTCATTGACGTATCAGTTTTGTCATATTGGTTGGAGACTTGGGCATGAAGTTTGTAGTCAGCTGCAAAAACAAACATGCAGGAAAGAAGATTTTACATTGATAGACTAAAAAGAAAGTACCAAGCACAGTTTCTATCAGTTTTATTCTTGTCACCGAAATCAGCAATTTTCAAATTCTACATAAAATGGGGTTTTAAAAATTCTAAAATCAATTTTAGGGACAAAACAAATGTCGTATGTTGCATGGGATTTAGTCAAAATACCAGCAAAAATACAGTTTTATCAACCAACCTAAAATACTTGGTTCAATGCCGCCTGTGTACTTGGCTGTATCGTTAAAGGGCTTGTACTCAAAATACTGGGGAAAAAAACAGTGTGCTGGGTTTGCTTCCAATCAAATTGCCTCCAATCCAATGGACTTCAAAGACTCCATTCACTGTGCTCTCACACACCATTCCCCAATACGTGAGATAGCTTTTTTAGCTTCTTTTTACGGCCACATGAACTAACATGCATGCGTGGCCGGACCGGCTTTCAAAACAAAGAACAGAGAAGCTTGAATTACAGCACACACAGAGAGTGTGACTTCATTCTCAGCTCAGGACGCCATTACTCCACTACATTTTTACATCGCAATTGTGTTTGCTTCTATATTAATGTTCTGAATGTCTAGTACAGCCGCTTTAATTTAATGCCTGCGTAATTGTATGTATCTTTAAAGCAGTAATTAACCTGCATTAATTGAACTTTTGGCCAATTGGGGGCAGGATATCTTAGGTGTAAACACAACACTGGCATATAATCACCTTATAAACCTGATATGGTACACTAGTTAACACATTGCACATCCAGCAGACACGGAGCAACATTAGCATCAATTTGTTTCTGGCCACCCAAGGATGTCATATATTCACTCTCCTTTTAGCTCTGGTTTGGTCTGCATCAACTCCTTAGGGGAACTATCTGGTTGCTAAATGCTCCACTATGTTCACTAGTTAGTTGCGAAGTTATTGTGTCTGTTGTTGTTAGTGCTGGGCAGGTGGCATACTATGGGGTTTTCCATCTGAAATTACACTCATTTCATCTAAAATAATGATAAGTGCAGCTTTAATTGTTTTTGTGAGTGTGTTTACCTGGAATAGAAAAGGTATAGTTCACTGAGTCCTGGACATACACTTGCTTCCCTCCTTTCTCCATAAGCCCTTCCGTGGTCTGACAAGGTGCAGACTGGGTGTGGACTACCTTGCTACTTCCATCCCCAAAATCCCATCTATATGAAATACAGCACATGGACATTTAGAATAACCAGACAAAACATCACTTTACAAGTACATTTCAAGTGGTAGTCTATATTTTAAAGTCAAGGGTATACAATATGCCATCTCAAATGTTTGACTCTGATGATTTCTGGGGGGTTATTTATGAAAAATGCAATGCCTTACCTGAATGTGACTGGCAGGGAGATGTCCACTTTGACTCTGAGGGTGTAGAGGTGTGTAGCATCCACAGCTACGATATCCCTGACTAATAGGAATTCTGGCTCACCCAGTGGGGTCATTTCATCAGCAGTCAGGAGGATTTGTTGGCTCTGGGAGCTCACATGATTGGAAGCTGTCAACTAGCAGAAAGATAACAGGTTACTTTCCTTAAATAAAAGAAGCCCAGAATGTAATTAAGTGTAATTTATTGATTTATTGTGAAATTTAATTTTATATTTTTAAAGAAACATTATTAAAAATAAGTCAAATTTAACATCAGAGAGATGGCTAAATTATCTTACCCTGAGCTTATACTCTGCAGGTTTCTTGAACACTACACTGTAAGATTCTCCTTCACAGGCCAACTTCTCCAGGTCATCAATCACCCATGTGAATTTTACTGCGGAACCACTCTCCACTTTAGCTTGAAATGACTACAACGTTAAAAAAAAAAAAAGTATCAAAAAGAAACAAATATCAGAGAATATGTTATCAAACTAAGTTGCCTTTGTGCAAACTTTGTGTCTTACATGTCCACATTCGTCTGAAAGAATGTGAAAGAGTCTACAGCTACGGTAGCACCTCTGAGGCTATAAGCTCTATCACTAACATTTAAATGCTAAAACGCTCACAATGGCAATGTGAAATTAAAAAAGTAAGAGGATCACTAAAGTTATTACAAATGATCCTGTGAGAGACATGAATGTCTGTACTAAATTTCACAAAAATCCATCTTATAGTTATCAAGGCATTTTGCTGAAAACCACAAATTTCAACCTCTTGGTGCCACTCGAGAAAAAGTCAGAAGAACACCAAAATCATCAGCCCGTCCTCACCCAGAAATCCATAGCAAAGGTCAATAATGCAAGCAGCTCATAAGTGTGTGGTTTGTGTGTCTGTGTGACGGCGACTGTTGGTTAAAAAAAACAAAAAAACAATAGTAGACGTGATAGACAGATGGTTCATCCAATCGCCTGCCAGGTATTTTTTGAAAGTGCCTACACTTTTCAAAACGTTTCCAATGACGGCTTCTCAGATGGTTCTGTGTAACAAACCAGCTTACACGTTAGTCAATAGGTGAAAAGTCTGAGGATTTCCAAAATCATTAGGATTCATCCTCTGTGGACCAAGAATGTCTGTACAAAACCTGAATGGCAATTGAGATATTTCAGTCGGGACCAAAGGGGTGGACCGACCAGCTGGCTTTGCTGCGCTGCCAACATGGTTACTAAAAATATTGCTCAAATAAGCAGAATGTTTAAATTCATTTTTGCATTCTCACCTGTGGAGTGTCTACTAGCATCCTCTGGCATCCATGTGGCTCTACAGTAAGCCCTGTCACTGCCTCATAGCCACAAACCCTCACACTCACACTCTGAGAGCTAACTGCATCCATCACACTGATGTTCAGCGTTTGAACCCCTGCTGAGGTCAACACCAGGGTCACAGAGGAGAACCAGGCATCAGGGGACTGTCTCCTACAGTCAGGCCAAGACAGAGCCACCTCTTCAGGGCAAGATGGAAGGAAGGGGACCCCGGTCTGCAGAACTGGGGCTGACCATGAGCTCCTGGCTTTCTCTCCAGACAGGACCTTGACAACGATAAGTGTCGGGACGTTGATTTGGACATGAATCTGGTTCTTTTCATCTGGCACAGGGTGGACGACATTAAGCCCAAATTTAAATCGCAGACTCGGAGTAGGACCAGCTGTCAGGACCCAAATATCTGGAGCTGCGGTTGTCTCTCTGTGGGTGAAGCCAAAGTTATCATCGTGCTCAGTACCTCTGTGTAGACTCTTGTCCACGTACAGCATCCTCAGATCACACACCACCCCGTCCACCCATTGGCCTCCGTATGGCAGGGAAGTGAGACCTCCCTCCCACCAGCCTCCCCGCTCCGTCCTCCTAAGGGACATGTAACTCTGTCGCCAGGGGGACTTTAGAGATGCTTCACTGTTCAGGCAATGTAGGAATGTACCAGTATCACGAGTGTGCTGTATAGCCACAATATCATCAGGGTAGACCATGATCGCTCGATCTGGAAGAAGCAGCTGTTAAAAAAAAAAAATCAGGAAAATATGAAAGGAATCTATGAAAACAGTCATATCTCCAAATTTTGTCATTTTAATATTGTTTCATAAATCTTTCTTCTTTCTTTTCCTCTATTTATACTCAAGAGATCATTGAGGGGCGGCCCCTTATCTACAATGACATCGAGTCAATTACAAAGACAAAAAAAATAAAAAACAACACAGAAAAGAAGCAACACCATTATAGGAACAATAGAAAGCTACTAAAACTTTATGGATTGGAAACATTATTTGATAAATACATTAGGATAATTAGGATCTAAAAGAGAGTACAATTATTTTTATATACTGTATATATGTATATATACACTACCGGTCAAAAGTTTGGGGTCACTTAGAAATTTCCATTCCACTCCATTACAGACAGAATACCAGCTGACATCAGTTGCATTGTTTTTTTCAGATTACATTATGTGCTTACATAATTACAAAAGGGTTCTCCAATGTTTTCTCAGTTAGCCTTTCAAAAAGATATCAGATTAGTAAACAGAATGTGCCTTTGGAACACTGGATGAATGGTTGCTGATAATGGGCAATGTAGATAGATCAGCCACTTCTTTCTCCAACAATCGAGAACCCTTTTGGAATCATTATAAATCATATTATATCATATTATATCATATTATATTACAATTATGTAAAGCAATTACAAGTTTAGAGGTTTAAAACCAGATTTCTAAAATGTCCAAAAGGCACACGTGAATTGACTTTAAGGAAGTGCTGTAATTTGTTCCAGGAGTCAGGTGCACTAAAGTTAATTACCAATCAATACTATTGGTCACCCTTTACATCTGTCCGTGGCTTTTACATACTGTATATTTAAACAGTCACAAAGCCATTTCATCTGACTTTGTTGAAGCCTCAATTAAATGTTTTCAAATTAGCCTTTTTTATTAATTTCCTGAAGAGCAACATTGTTGGACATACAAGGTTTTGGTCTGACAGTGACGATATACTTTGTATTCAAACATCGTAAGTCCATAATGCCTGCAGGAAAAGCCAATAACGTGCAACAAAATGTCAACTCACGCTTAGAGTTTTTAGTTCAGAGCTGGGGTTTATTCTCAGAGGCAGGTCTGCCACCAGGTGGTAGAAGGGGGGTATCGCAGGGTATCTGGGAGGTAATGCAAAGCCGCGGGCCCCTGCTGCAGAGTCGTAGGGGCTGCAGGGACTGGCGGTGGGCACACAGGCCTCCAGCAGGTGGCACCAGTGCTGGCCCAAGCTGCAGCCCCCTGTGGTGTTACACAGCGGCACTGCTGAGCAGCAGCTGAACGGATTAAGGAGAGAGCTGCAGCCTGAGGGGCAAAGAGGAGATTATCAACGTCCAGTATCGAGCAAACAGGAGCTCTCAGAAAAGCTCCATACTACCGTTGTACTGTACCTGGTGGTACCAGGTGGTGGTTGGGATGGCAGTAGGGTCGGAGGATCTGTACCTGGGCCAGAGAGGACATTGGGCTGGGCTGGACCACCAGCTCCACTGATGCCAACTGACCTGCATGACTGAACCACATCCCTGGGAACAGCTGCATCTGTGGGTGTCAAAGGAGTTTATTTAAGAAGGGGAGAGTGCAAAGTAATAAAATGCATGAAGACATGAAAGGGGGAGAGAGAGAGGGGGGGGGTGACATGCAGCAAAGCGCTGCAGGTCGGAATCAAACCTGCGGTTGCTGCTGCAAGGATTGGGCCCCTGCACATGGGGCACACGCTTAACCAGGTTAGCCATCCAGGCACCGCGATTCCCAATCTTTTTAGCTTGCGACCCTTTATAACTACACAATGCCAACCCTTAACCACTCATTAGAGCTATTTTAGGTCTATGAGCTGACGTTTAACCAAGAAGTGATCTTCTCTTGTCAGATACTTTTTAAATACATCATCTCAGATTTATCTTGTGACCCCTTTAGGTTTGCTAACCAGTGGTATTTTTTTTCAATTGACACCATACTGACCTCCACTGTGAGTGCTCCGATGTCTGGGACATTTGGAAAGGGGTGTATCTGGGTCTGAGCATAGATGCCGGTCATGAGAACCAATCCAGTCAGGTAACTGTCCACAGACGGTAATGACTCTGCATGAAGAGGGAACAACCAAAATCACCTAAAGACACATTTCTAATAATAGCCATACATGAGGATAAAACCAAACAGTTTTTCGGTGAAATAAAAGTCTTACCAGTTACATCTTTTTCACAGAGGAAGAGGTATCGTCCAGCACATTGAGCCTTCCTCCACTGTCCCTGTGTCCCCAAGGCCATCTGAGAACACCCTCCCTGGCTCTCACTGGCTCCAGTCCACCATGCAGGACTTACTGGCACCGCAACCCCAACCTGGACAGAGCCCTCTCCTGCTGATCCCTTCAGCCATACCCACACAGTGCTCTTCCTAAACAAACACGAAAACAACAGGGAAAAGGTATATTAAAGAGCCCCTATTATGCTCCTTTTCATGTTAGCTAGCCGTTTCCATAGACAGTAAAAGAAAGGCTGTTTCTCCAACTTCAGTCAGTTACAAGGCAGGATTAGCCGGGAGACTTATTCTAAACAAGGGCGCACATGTAAGTAGTTATTTTGTAGATTATGGTGAACTTGTGTGTGTGTGTTGTAACAGTGCTTTGCCATTGAGAATGAGGTAGCATGCTACCGTTAGCATGCTACCGTTAGCATGCTAGCGCTAGCCAGCTCGTTTCGGCTAGTGATGTAGAAAGCCGTGCAGATTTTGACCAGCTCACCCGGAGACTGAAGGGAGGACACATTCAGAAACCGTATCTCACTCAAAACAGCATGGATGTTTGTTTTTTTTCAAAGTTTGTATGCGTGTTGAAGCACCAGAGACACAAAATGACACCCCAAATCCCAGAAAAATAGATTTTTTTAGTAATATGGGCACTTTAAGTCAGAAAAAAGTGCTTTCTGTGGGAGAGATTACAGTCAGGTAAAAGACATGTTCTCTGGCAGATGTTGATGAAGTGATTTATTTCCTGTTCTTCTGGGTTTCTTTTCTTTGTGTTCTGATTGTTGCTCTGTCTGTCGTTGAATGCTCTTTCAATAAAGGAGAAAAAAACATCGATAATATCAGGATGTTCCTTTGTGACCCTCGACCAATCAGATTCAGCTGCTTTTTGGCCTTTGAAACCATGAAGCACAGTCAACGCTGGAAGAAGTATTCAGATTACTGCAGTAAAAGTACTAATACCACACTGTAAAAATACTCTGTTACAGTTACAGTGTGTAAGTATCATCAGGGAAATGTTGTTAAAGTATTAGAAGAAACATTCTCCCATTTTAGAAAGTGTAAAAGATCCAAACAGGTGTGTGTTTAATGGTCTAATCATTTCAGCTGGACTTGTAGGCTGTTATATTGTTGGCTAGTTTCATTTAGAATACATCTGATGTTATTAACTACATGTGTTTAATGTGTAAAGTAACTAAAGCTGGCAGATTGATGTACTGGAGTAAAAAGTACAATATTTCTCAAATAAGAAATTATAAAGTACAAGTACCTCAACATTTGGACTTAAGGACGTAATGTAAATGTACTTAGTTACACTCCGGCAGTGAACAGCACACAGGTGATTTCACTTCTTCTGGCTGATTACACTATGCTCAGGCTGAAGGTGGGCGGAGCTTAGTTGGATCACTAATCTTTTCTTCCAATAAGAATGATGAAGCTGTCATTAGTCCCGCCCTAACAGGAGGAAGATGTCAATCAATCAGTGTAACCCCTCCCACACAATCAGCCTGCTCACCAGAAACAGCTGTGTGGCTGGTTAGACTTTTAAAAGGTTAGCAGTTTCCTCCAAAGCTATTGGAAATCTAAACTAAATATGGTGAGTCACTCTTAATCTCAAAACAAGAACACTCACTCAGTTAAGTTGGAATATTATACTAAGAAAAAGAGAAGCAGACAGGACAGCAGATTGGTGACTTGTATACAGATAAGTTCACATCCTAAAAATAGATGTGTGGAACTGTAAAATGTATTTAGCAGCATGTGTGTGTACATAACCTAATAATCTTAGATTGAATGAGTTGTTTTTGTTACTGGAGCATGTTTCAATAGCTTTTGCAGGATTACATGCATGATTCCCAGAAACTTGATCTGAATAAGGGTGTTTTTTTTTTTTGTTTTTTTTTGTTTAGCGGTCTTTACAGTTAAAGTTTGAAGTAGAAAGATTCAAAAAGCTAGTGTAATTTTTCTACTCAAATAAATGAAATCACATTGCCTGTAAATGTCTCATTGTTTTCCCTTTATTAAAGAAAACGCATTAAGTTCCACTTGTATACCACTTGGTTCTCAAAGTCTCTGCGACGCACAGCCCTCCTGTAGCTCTCAGTGCTCCCAATGCTGACCCTCCTGAAAGCCAAAAGTTTAAGCCAACTGTCCATATGCATCTGGGATATTTCATGCTTTTTGACCTTCTGAGAGACCTCTGTCGTTGTCTATGCAGGGCTCCTGAAGCGCCAAAACATGGAGATGGTAGATTTTGTTTATATACTTTCTGATTTCTTTTAGTTTGAGTTGTTGTTGTTACCAGGCTGGAGGTTGGAAGGTAACTTTATTTCTATAGCACATTTCAGCAACAAGGCAATTCAGTGCTTTACATACAACTAAATTAAACCCAACGTGGAAGGAGGTGCAAGGGCCGGTCCAACGCTGCTTGCAGCTTTAATTAGTTTTAATGCATAAAATGAAGACACCAGTTTTACATTTCACTGAAATTGTATTTCTATATGATTTTTGCATGACAAATAATAAATTGATAAGCATTTATAAACTCATGAATAAAGGAGACATTTGTCTGTAGCACTCACACTGGAAAGGAGTGGTGGATGAAGTGTTGCAACTCCAGGTTGTCAGCAGATGCCAGATCTCCTCCCCGAGTCTCTCTGCAGGAATCCTGCGCTTCAGGCCGCGAAGATGTCGTCTCAGAGAGCCAATAGCATCGCCGGCTGGTCAAGTGGATCCGGCCACCTTTTGGACAAGGAATGTCCTCTGAAAGGCAAGCCATGAAATATGGATAGTTAAAATGTCTCCACTTTGGTTTTGTTTTTGTTCAGGGTGTCAATTTGTATTATTAATTAAACCGGGATGATTGAGGTCATAAGTCCCTTGATGAGAAGAGCCGGTTCAGCTCATTATGAAGAGTCACAATGAGTTTAACAGGCAGTCACAACAGATGTTGCAGGGCAGATGTTTCCCATTTTGCATATTTTCTTTGATTACACACACTCATTTCCCCATTAATGTTTAATTTTGAGATTATGTGATTATTGCCTATACTCCTGTTGCTCTAATCAGGAAAGTTGAGCAGAACATATTGGGGAGGAAAAACCTATTACTACTATACTATAATATACCATAGCTGGAGAACTAAAACTTGTTTACAATTTTTGTTTTAAGTGAGTAGTTTTACTTTCCATGTAAAATGTCCTATGCAGCACAATATTTTAGAGGTAATTCAAGTTTTAGATTTAAAGCACAGTGGAACTGATCTCAAGCACAAGGCTGCAGTACAGAGGAATTATCGGCAAAATTGACTTGATCATCTTCGGATCATTGTGGGGGTTCCAACTCTCAGATTGGCAATCACAACAACGTGCTGTACATTATTTCAGACTTTTAGTAGCAGCGTTTTAGTGAAATTCTGCATACACCTTTCTCTATTTAACTTTTTTAATTTTGGGATTAAATGCTGACTATTCTTACCCCTTCAGCCTTTATAAGTCCTTTTTAAATCAAACTATCTGAGATGGAGAAACGATTCTTATGATGTCCTGTGAGGGGTAACAAGCATATCCCTGCATTTTAAGGTGTTAAAAGTCAAAAAGGTTGCATGAAAAGCTGTTTTTTTTTTTTATTTTATTTTTTTTTTTATGTACAACACAATACCTGGATAAGCACAACTAACTCCTTAACTGCGACCATCATTTATTTGCCACCTCTAAGCTAAAATATTAAAGCTTTAGTGCGCAACTCTTTAATATTAATGAACGTCCGTTACATTCAAGCCATTGCCAAACGAGTTGCTTCAAAGCTAATTACTTAATGACTCTGTATTTCTCAGCATGGCTATGTTCAGAAGATTTTGGCGTCAGGCGACTTTCCTGCGCAGAAGCTCAAGTGAAGATAATGACTTCTTCTGAAGAGTCCATCATGGGGCACGTATCGTGTCGACGTACCGCCAGTTTTGTTGTCATTACTTAGAATTCCTCATGGGGGCCACAAACTCCTCACTACAGCATTAACCCTTGTGTTGACTTCGGGTCACATTGGCCCGTTTTTA
Organism: Zingel zingel; assembly: GCA_023566125.1. Classification (NCBI taxonomy): domain Eukaryota; kingdom Metazoa; phylum Chordata; class Actinopteri; order Perciformes; family Percidae; genus Zingel; species Zingel zingel. The sequence continues at coordinate 18,672,564 of CM042334.1, forward strand.
AATTTTTGTTTGATATCAGAAAATATTGGACGTAGAAATGAGCGCTGAAAATGTGTAGAAGGAAAAATTAAAAAATTTTAAATGTTGGAAAAAGCAAAAACAAATTGTGAAAGGCATCACAAATGTCAGAAAAAGTTTTTTTTTTTTTTTTTTTTTTTTTTTTTTTTTCCCCCCCCCAAGGTTGAAACGAAGACAACACAAGGGTTAAAGGAAGAAAAAATCACGACTAACTACACATCCCAATAAGAGGGTGAATCCGTACTAAAAAAGGAAAAAAAAAAAACAATTCAAGATAAAATGTTCACGTCTGACTTAAAGTGCCCATATTATGAAAAAATCACCTTTTCTGGGATTTGGGGTGTTATTTTTTGTCTCTGGTGCTTCCACGCGCATACAAACTTGGGGGGGGGGGGGGGGGAAGAAAAAAAAAACACATCCATGCCTGTGTGTGTGTGTGTGTGTGTGTGTGTGTGTGTAAACAGAGCTCAACACACAGGGTGAAAAGAGGAGCTGCAGCAATGTTCAGTACAACAAGGTGTTTGGTTTTTTTGAAAATTAAACCTCTGAAGGAGCATTGGTAGAATGTAACAAAGTACATTTACTCAAGTACACATTTGAGATACTTGTACTTTACTTGAGTCTTTTCTTTTTATGTCACTTTATACTTCTACTCTGCTACATTTCAGAGAGAAATATTGTACTTTTTCCTCCACTACATTTATCTGACAGCTTTAGTTACTTTACAAGTTAAGATGTTGGCACACACACATGTAGTTTATAAAATATGGTGTTTTAAACTGCCTAACAATACACAGTGGCAGTCATAAGTTTATGAACCCATGCTAAAGTTGACTTTAAAAAAAAAAAAAATAAAATAAAACTTTTGGAAATTGATCTTAATGCCTTAATTAAAAAAAAAAATCCAAGTTCCCTTGGTCTTTGGAAATAAAATAGCCCCACATCATCACATACCCTTCACCATACCTAGAGATAGGCATGGTTTCATTTCAGTTAGCCTAATAGCTGGTTTGATGGCATTGATAGATGATCTTTTGGAAAGTACCCCATGCCATTCTCTAGGTATGGTGAAGGGTATGTGATGATGTGGGGCAATTTTAATTCCAAAGGCCAAGGGAACTTTTTCAGGATGCAAAGTATCCTGGATCCATGAAATAACTGGCCTTTAAAAATAAAATCTGCCTGCCTCTATGAGAATTTAACATAGGGGTGTACTTACTTATGCCCCCTGTATTTTAAGGAAGAACATTTATTTATTGATGATACATTATTCATTCACAAAGATCTATATATTTATTTATTTTTCCTCCTCTTTAGTCAACATGGGTTCATAAACTTATGAGTGCCACTGTCCAGGCCTACAAGTACAGCTGAAACGATTAGCCGATTAAACACTTAGTTGATTGACAGAACTGTTTGGCTCGTTTCTAAAATGTGAGTATTTTTATAGTACTTTTGCTTTTAATACTTTAAGTACATTTTCCTGATGATACTTACATACTTTTACTTAAGTAACGTTATCAATGTAGGACTTTTACTTGTAAGACTATTTTTTTTTTTTATTTATTTAAACAGTGTGGTATTAGTACTTTTACTTAAGTAAAGATATCTGAATACTTCTTCCACCACTGTGAAGGAGGCAAGTAAGACAACAAACTCCCAAAACAAACTTAATACAAAACAAAGCTTCTCACCTCCAGCTGCAGTGATCAAAACCACACACAGAATCCACATCCGCTGCTTTTTTTGCATCCCGGGTGTACCTGTCATCTTGTGGAGCACATCACATCCTCCCGAAGAAAAAGAAAACAATCACCACAGGAGCATCACAGAAATCAATGCCCTCCCATCATTGCATGAAGTGTGCAAATTTGTCTCATGTGTTTGTTTTTTTTCCTGTCAATGCCACAAGACTCTCCCCTCATCCTCAGTGCTCTTCTACAAGTTGGAAATGCTGTCTTCCTTTCAATCCCACTGCCATGCTCTCATCTCCCCCCCCCCCCCCCCCCACCCACTTGTCCTGCAAACACACCATGAGTTACTGTGGTGTCGTTTTAAAGGCCTCTTCTCCTCTCTCTCTGAGCGCCTGGGTGACTTCTACTCTGTAACTCGGCAACAGCCATATAGAAGCAGAGTGGACAGAGGAGGCCAGCACGGCTCATTACCATGTTGTAAAACCCCTGGCGCTCAATAGAAACAGGCCGACTCACTGAGGCGGGATGCAGCTAAAAGGGTCCTGACAGAAACTCGCCTCAGAGGCCAAAGGCGCATTGTAGTTGTTATTTTTACATGTTTTAGGCAGTGTTGTAAGTAGAATTTTCAGTAACACTTGAAGGTATCTGTGACATGACACTGTCATGAACTCTGACCCTAACCCTAACTCTGACCCTAACTCGTCATGACAAAACGAATGACACTCAATAACATAAGCGTTATGTCAAACGTTAATGACTTGTTTATGTTTATGACATGTTCATGACAGTGTCATGTCACTCTTACGTAGATACCTTCAAGTAAAGTGTAACCGAATTTTCACTTATCTGTACTCTACTTTTTTAATCTATTTCTGGACACTTTTACTTCTACTCCACTACATTTCCTAAATAAAATGCATGCTTTTAGTCCGGAACATTTCCCCTAAGCATCTTGGGTACTCGTTACTACAAAATGAAATCAGAAGAAACTTGTTTGAATTTGATGTTTTAAGAAGGTATGGAAACCCTGAATATTATGCTTTACTATAAGGAAGCAACAATAAAGTTCATGAAGTTTTTTTTATTTTTTTTTTAAACTTGTATTAGTACATTTAATATCACATAATTACTTTTGATACATAAGTACAGTCGATATCAGATACTTTAAGACTTTTACTCAAGTAATATTCTAACTTTAACCTTTAACAATTTCTGTACTTTTACTCAAGTATTACATTCAAGTACTTTATACAAGACCGGTTTTAGGAATATAGAGGGATCTGGTTTTTTTTTCTTGCTGGGTCGCCAAAGGAAGTTGTTCCTCCTGCATTGTGCCTACGGCCTATTGTCCGAGCACTAACTCCAAGACCTCATCACTAACCAAACAAAGGCTCTGTGACGCACATGCACAACAAATAGACCCAGTTTTAAAAGAAAGGATGCCATCTGGGTTGCCTGGAGAGGGAACAGATAAAGTTGAAGGCAGTGATAAGGTAGCCATAGCTGAGAATTGTCAGTCCATTGCCATGGATACGATTATATTCCTCTTTGTGAGATAGTATTTTTTCCTCCTCACAGGAGCAGCAGAATCAGCACGAGGGAGTTGTATTGGGTACATTAGATAGATTGCTCATTAGTGAATCAGTATTTTAAACATTTACTCCACTGCATTCAAGTACACTTTTGACAACTTAAAAAAAGGCCTGTGTTTGTTTAAATGTTCAGACTAGGGCTGGGTTAAAGTACATGATTCTCCAATTAAAATAAATCTTAGTTTGAGTGACCCCCAGTGTATCGCAAGCCTGGTGGCCCACTGGGTCTAAGTTGCCCCCCCACCAGGACTAAGCCACTGGGAATTATTTTGTAATGTATTTTTAAGACGTTTAAAAAAAAAAAAAAAAAAAAAAGTTACAGTAGGGCGGCTCAGTTGTAAACGTCATATTTTCAAAGTTAGCTTTCAGCTTTCTGACTTAATTTTGGGCCCTATGGAATCGGTCTTTTAGATTTTTGAATTTCTCAATTTGATGATTGACATCCATTATTCTGTTATCCCAGAATCTATTGGGCTCTGCACGAATGCTGCCATCAGTGTGTGACTGGCCCCAGCTGGGCCCTCGTTGATTTATTTCGCTTTTATTTCAACCACAACTGATCCTCTGCATCTCTACATGATGGTATCACTTTGTGTAGCTGAGACTTTTATGGAGCCCGGGTGTGCCTTTTACAGAATGCATTCGAATGATTTTCAAATGTGTCAATTAGTCATTTTATTTCCTTACGCTCTTGTTAAATTATGAATTAATAATTGAAAAATCTCCTTGTTACTCTGTTCACTAATGTGTCTGCCTATTATAACCATCACATAAATCATTCCTCCTTTAACATTTACCATTTCCATTTTTAAATCACTTAGACTGAACATAGCTCTCTTTAATTTAAAGCCATACAAGCAGTGGGAGTGACTCCTAAAACGTAATGCAATCCAACCCATACGTGTTCAATGATGTATAGATATTAAAAGTAAACTAACTCTGAAAAACAAAATCACACGAATAAATTGTGTAAAATATCTAAATAAAACAATTGTCTAATAATAATAATTAAATATTACAAACTCAACAGCATGATTTGTTGCTTCATCATTCTCAGGTCTGAAGGTTTGATTTATTTAATTATGTAAAGGTGAGTTTAAAATTCCACTTCACTTATTCATAACTGACCATTTAAGTGAATACAATCTGACATTGACAACATCTGACAATTCTAATTAAAAATGCCATAATAGACTTTTGAAGAGAGCATTGAAAATTTAATTTGTGCACTAAAAATACAACACTAATAGAACCGTTAACAATGCAATGCTTATTTTATATATTTTACAGACTATTTATGTGATTATTCATTCCAGCTGTCTTTAATAACTCAATATTAAACACTTTGGGACTTAGTGGCTTTAATAATGGAGGTTTGCAATGCATTCCTTGAATGCGAGTGTAATTAGCACATTCATAATGGTTCTTTTTAAATTCATTAAATCTAATTAAACAGTGTCAAAGTCCCAGTTCTCTAAGCAGACTGCAGGCTCCGTGTTGTTACAGCAGTCAGAAACAGTAGAGGGCAGCAATGCGCCGTTAAACTCAATGTGAGCCACAACAACACACGGCGAGGAAGAAGATATAAGCAGGAAGATGAAGAAACAGGAAGATGGAGAAAGCAGCCACAGCTGCTGACACATCTTAGGTAGGCTAATATTGAACGAAGAAAACAACAGAACAGATTCTTTCTGTAAGAATGTAAAAAGCAAGGAGGCGCGAGCTTTACAACGTTAAGTTTGCAGTAGTTGTCGGTGGTTGTTTGAGCTGAATATTAACGAAGTTCTTCTTGCTGGGAAGCGCGTATTAGCATTTACGTGACCCTACTGTAAACGGGAAGTCAACAAATAGCTCCTGAGTAACAGTTATACGGAACATGTTCAGCCAGTCGGCATTCATTCAGTCGCAGTTATAGCTACGTTTGACTTCCACACATTTTTTTTTATTTCAAAACGACAACATGTTAGGACTAGAGACACACTAACGTTCTAGAAATTGGCATTGTACTCAATTATGTCATATTTTATTTATTTGTACGCTGAATTTCCCGGTTAACATTCACGTTAATGCTTCATAAACAAGAATAGGTTATGACCAACTGGTGTTTTAGTCGACAAGCCATTACACATTAAATTGGGAAACATTTTGAAGGGAGTTTGGTGAAGGGGTTTTCTTTGGAGATTATGTAGCTAATACTTTGTGTCTTGACGTTTTCTTACCTAGCTATGCTTACTGCAGCTCAGAATAATGCCTACACGTTGTTGAATGACAGTTTAACGTTTGAATTGTTACAGCTGGCAACATAGGTTTTTTTAAATGGTCACTTACATAGGCTATTAAAATCATTGTTACTGTATATGACAAACGGTTCTGCAACTTGTCAGCCATATTCAAGAGCTGAATTGTTTTCTGTTCAGTCTGAAATATCCCTGTTGTGGGGTGGAACATAAGGGTGTAGCTACAAGAAGTTACTACACATATCTTAAAGTAAGCCTTTGTCAAATATAGATTTGGTATTAAGTTCATTTAGTATATATTTGTGTTTATCCTGATCTGGATTGTGCAACTGTGCTGTATATGATTGTTTTGTATTGGCTTTTTTATTCTTGTTTGTTTACAATCGTCTGAAGTAAGACCGTTATTGTTATTTTTTTTCCTCAAATATGATTTAAAAAAAAAGCGGTAGGCATCAGCCTACACCAGTTTCAGACAGCTGATAATATGGGTGTAACAATACATCGATCTGGATCGCAATATATTGATTACATCCTCAACGATCCAATATTATTGATTATCGATGAAGTGAAAATATATCGTTACATATTGTCATCTTTAAGGTGTGCCTTTATTTTGAAATTCCCATTTTATAATAATTTTTTGTATTCAAAAGAGTAGTTTGTTTTTCCAATTCAATTCCTGGAAGAGCTTAGTCATGAAATTGTCAAATCATATGAGTTGCTTTTTATATAATATATATTAATGTAACTGATTGTGTTAAATGGGCTTATGTATCGGCTCGTATCGGTCGCAGGCCCCTGAATTGAATCAAATCGTATCGTGGCAGACTTTGTGATATCAGTAAATATTGTATCATTGTCCATAGATCGATATATCGTCTCTGGATGGAACGTGTGATTTACACCCCTAGCTGACAGAATTTGCTGATACATTGTAGTTGGTCGGCTCTAATAAACTCCATCTTTGTTTGCATTATTTTCAGCAGGTTCTATGCTCCAACTAAGGACCTCTGCAGAAGAAGAGAGTAGTTGTGAAATTTCCCAGCTCAGACAAGCAGTGTTCCAAAACAATGCCAGACTTCTTGATGAGATGCTCTGCCAAGAAGTTTACAAGAAAGTCATCAACTGCAGAGGGGGATGGGGCATCGCGGGCACGCCTCTCCACGCCGCCGTGTCCAAAGGCCACCTGAGCTGTCTGCAGGTGCTGCTGGGCCACGGCGCGCTGGTAGACTGCGTGGATGTCAAGGCTCAGACGCCTCTCTTCGCAGCTGTCCGTGGGAAATACCTGGACTGTGTCTTAGCGCTCCTCGGAGCAGGCGCCAACCCCAACGGCAACTCATCCAACAACTGCTCCCCTGTGCTCACTGCGGCCCGGGAGGGGAACGCGGAGATATTAAAGGAGCTGCTCAGACACGGCGCTGAGGTGAACTCTCGCTCCAAAGTCTTGCTGTGGACTTCCAGCGCCAGGGTGTCCAGCGGGCCGCTGTACCTGGCCGCCGTTTACGGACACATGGAGTGTTTCAAACTGCTGCTCCTGTACGGGGCCGACCCCGATTACAACTGCACGGACGCAAAGCTGCTGAGTTCCATCAAGCAGCCCAAAACTGTGCTGGAGATGTGCCTCAGGCACGGCTGTGGCGTGGAGTACATCCAGCTTCTGATCGACTTTGGCGCAAACGTCTACCTCCCGACTCTGATCATCGAGAAGTCCACGAAGCAGAACGAGGCTGTGGAGCTGCTTCTGCGGGAAAGAGGTATCGCGCGTTTTACATGTCAGTTCCTCAGACCTGCTGGATGGTGGCCTGCTCCTGTAGTGTGATGAAGTTCTTCCTCAAACAGGATGTTAGGGAGCAACAGCTTTTTGAACAGGTTGAGGCACAACAAAGTAAGACCATAACTAAAGTCAGCGCATACTTACTGAAGTTATAGTTTCTCCACATCGCTGCGGAGAAAGGTCTGGCCCTTTGACACAACATTCCTCAAAAGGAGGAAAAACGTGCTCCGGTTCATCGGCATTTCTTTAAACTAGTGCTGTCAAACGATTGAAATATTTAATCGCGATTAATTGCATTAATGTCATAGTTAACTCGCAATTAATCGCACATTTTTCTCTATTCTAAATATCCCTTGATTTCTTTTTGTCACATTATTTTTTCTCATGTTAATGCTCTTATCAACATGATACAATACTTTTAAAACGGTGCCTGAACCGAAAGATTTATTAATATTTTTATATATATATATATTCAAATGAAAAATATTCAATCCTTCCGCCTCCAAACTCTGCCTCATATAAACACTGTTTATGAAGTTGCGGGATAGCTACTGGTGAGAAATAGATGCGGGATGGGATTACTTTTGTGTTCTTTCTTTTGCTCCACTGACTCCCATTGCTCTCTCTTTAGGACTTTCCCTTCTCTGATTCATAAGTTTGTTTTTTTTTTTTTTTTTTTTTTGTCTCTATCCATTTCTTCACTTACACTGTCACTCTGTCCAGACATGCACACACGTCACGTGTAGAGGTCGACCGATATGGGTTTTCTCTGCTGATGCCGATCTTTAGAGCTGGTCTGGGTGTGTTGGAAAAAATGTTGCCTATTCATGTTTTTAACACTAGGCTGCCCGCAGATGCGCCTGCCTATTAATCGGCTTGAGATACTGGGATATTGGCCGAAGCCGATTATGTAAAAAAAAAATGCAAAACAAATCGGTCGACCTCTAGTCACGTGGTACGCCAATGAAACAGCGTTTCAAGAGGGCTCTAAATCAAACAACTAATCCACACAGCCAACGTCAGGACGCAGCGCTCCACAAAGTAAACTGAATATTGCACAATTTTTAATATAATATTGCACAATTTTTAATATAATATTGCGCGTCGTGATATCGCGATAATATTGAGTCGATGTATCACGCACCCCTAGCGCTAAGCTCCGGACGCAGCAACTGCGGCTCTGCAAAACGGTCTCGGGAAGGAAGTTGTTTTGGTGGAACATTTGCACAACACCTGCAAATGGAAACGCAATGTACAATATTAAATGAAGTTAACTGTTTACACGATACAGTAATGTGAGCTATTTAAGTTAGCTGGATACATGGTTAAATGTATTTGCTCTTACCAGTGTATCGCCGTGTGTATTTTGTCCATAGCAAATCCCCGCCAGTCGGTCCCAAAACGTCCCAGTTGGAGATGAAATGCCGTAAACATTTTCTTTGTAAATCTTGACCGTCATTCCCCGAAAGAACCAAGCAGACTCGCCTTGTTGCACGATCCAAATTTTCTTCAAAACTTGCCGTTTTCAGCGTGTAACTTTGCTCAGAGGTTCCGGTTAAAGTTGCTCGATGCGACCACAGTTTCAAGTTAACACAAAGAAAGCAGAAAGTAAGGGACATCCGTTAATAACCCTTCCTTTATATAGACTACTGAAGTGATTAAGCAGTTGCACGTAACATTAGGTTTAGAACTAGTTAAATACATGTTGGTACCACTTCATTTTATTAGTCTGTCACTTTTGATTAATTTAATAAGTTTCCTTAAAAGGACAATGCCATTTGGTAGGTATTATAGGGAAGTAAAACAGATTTCAAGTGGTAGACAAAATTAATTTGTTGTTTAACCTAGATAATGTAATAATAATGTGTTCTTTATTAATCCCACAAGGTGAAATTACAATGTTTGCTATTATTATTATACACACAGGCCTGACTTACACACGTGCTCAGTACCTATCGTGCACTAATGGAGAGATGTCAGAGTGAGGGGTGAGCCGTTAGGGGTTCAGTGCCTTGCTCAAGAGCACCTTGGCAGTGCCCAGGAAGTGAACTGGCACCTCTCCAGCTACCAGTCCACCACCATACTTTTCCCAACCCAACTCCCTACTGACTGAGCTACTGCCACCCCCAAAGATAGTGCTTTAGTCGGTGTACAGCAGGTCACAGATTCTTTTTTTCTTTTTTTTTTTTACATTTGTCTGCAGGAAAGATACTATTCTACATACATGGGAGTACGTTTCCAATAAAACATGAATGGCAGTGTATTCACTTGGGCTTAAATGAAGAGTTTCTCTCCTATTTTCCCTTCCTTCCGTTCCTCTTCACCACTCCTGTGCCCAGTGAGATTTTCGCACTAGTCCGTGTGTGAGCATGAATGACAAACCCTCCACTAACTCTTTGGCAGATTTTTTTCCTCCCTTTTATCGAGTTAAGGGACGTTAAAAAATGAAACGTGAACTGTTAACCGACAACAATTCTGACCGCTTAATACTATCAGTTGAAAGCAATATTTAAAACCAATTAAAGAAAGGTTGCTGCATGGTTTAAAAAAACAACTAGGCTTTATAATCTTCTCTCTTTACCGATGGATAACTTGCTGCATCTAACTTTATTGGCTCTCAGCTGGACGGCGCTCACAGCGGAGAGCCTAGGGCGCTTCCACGCCTCGCCTCGTTCAGTCCAGTGGAATCACACTAGAGTTGGTTTTCCTCCGCTGGTGCGGTTCCTTTGGGCAGGTGTGAAATAGGGTTGCACGATATTGACAAAATGTGATATATTGCAACATCGATTATGAATATTGCGATGTCGATATACATTGATATTATTAAACATGTAAAATGGTTAAACTTATGGGAAAACGCATCAAAATAGATTCCCAACGAATAAAACAAGTTTTCTTACAACACAAAGGTTATTTCAACTCCTCGTCCGCAGCGCTGTGGAGGAGGGTCTGGTAAAGCGAGACTAATGATCGTGAACGAGGGTCGGCTATGGGTCAGAAAAAAAAATCCGAATCGGCGTCCCTAATCGAGTTGTTAACAAAGACCATCTAATTGTACTCTTCGTGATGGTGAAGTTTAAGTTGAAGTCCAGCAATTACATAGCCTGGTTGACACCAGATCCTTCTCAGCTGTAACTGAGAGTGGGTCTGGGGAAGGTTCACTCACAGCCCATTTCCAAAGGGGCGTCTCCAACGGACGCCGCTCAAATGCCTCTGGGCGCAATTGGATAGTCCTTCAACCAATCAGACCAACGATCCGGGCGACGTAGCAGCGACAGCGGCATCAACGGGTTGCTGCGCTTCAGGTGGCAGTCATGTTGAACGAAAACAAAAAGCTGCGCAATCGTCATCGTGTAAAGCAGGCCTCAGCGGTTGTGATTGGTGCCTCGGTTTGGAAAAATTGGAAATGGGTTTGAATGGGCTCTTGGCCAGACGGACTTGCAGAGCAAATCTCAAATTTGCCGGAAGTTTGTCAGGGTTTTCCCGGGCTAGCAATTACACGTGTTCGAGGACACACTTGAGCATGGACAGGTTATTGCTGCAGTAGTTAAACTGCAAGAGGAAACATCACAAACGGGAAAAAACATATTCTTGTGGCTTCAGACAGACCTTGTTAGAAAAAGGAGTGCACTAAAATGCAACAAGAGTCCATTTATTATCATATTATAATAAAGATCCCCCCCCCCTCCCCATCTCTGTTGTCTCTAGGGAATCCAAAGGCCTTGACTTCACAGTGCCGACTCGCTGTCCGAAGATACCTCAAAAAGATCAACAAGATCCAGTGTATCGAGCATCTGGACATGCCAACAAGTCTCATTAACTTCTTGCAACACAAGGCAGTCCCAGTCACTGTTCTGTAGCCCCGTGAGCCGGAGGCCCATTATGTGAATGAATTCATTTTGTCATTTAACTCTGTGAACCACCTTTGTTTTAAATCCCGTCTAATCCTGTGCTGTACTGCTAAGACTGTTTATTGAGTCAAAACATTAAATGTGGATAAGTGGTGTGTACTTCTGTGTTACTGTTAGTACTTAGTGCACCCTGTGGTTAGTGGAAGACCTCTCTGAGGGAAGTTTCTCGGAGCTACAGTTCTTAGTCACAAGTTCATCACAAGTTTGAGAAGAGCTGTTTGTCCTATGAAGACAACAGTTCTTAAAATGAATCGGGGTCAGTATGAAAACACTAATTTCTATGTGTGTAAAACATGTTAAATCTTAGAATTTAAGTGTTATAGCATCTTATCTTATATCCAACTGGCTCAGAGCTACATGCATTCAAAGACAAAGATCTGTCAGCTCAACGGCAACTGCATGAGGTATTATTCTTAGAATTAAGAATAATAGCCATGCATAACCCTATCGAAGTCTTGCTCCTCAGGTCTCCTTTAGGTGAAGCCCTGGGTCTTTTGTATGGGAAATGGACTGAAACCTTCAGCTATGCTAGGGGCTCTGGGAGGCTTTACACTAGTGCTTTGAGTTAAATGCTAACATCAGAATATAGCTAGATTACCGACCACTCTAAAGAATTGTTGTACATATTGGCTCAGAGCAGACAAAGAAAAGAACCCATTCAAAGACACAATATAAACCACAGGAGCTCATCATCTCTCAGCTTAATGGAATATGCAAGTGAACACAGAGTTAAAACCTCACGCTGAAGGAATCAGGATCACTTGGTTGTTTAATTATACAAATACTTCAAGCGTTATCTTCAGTATTTAAATAATTAGACACAGACCACAACATGTGATTCTTCAGACTGGCCTGTAGATGGCAGCCCTAAACAAGAGAAGGCACCACATTTGGATGAAAAGCAAACGTTCATTATAGCGGGTTAAGTGCATGTAAAGTGTTCTTGTACCTTGCTGTTTTCACAGTACCAGTGATAGAGCCGGAGTCAGAATAGAGTCAACCAAAACAAATCATTCATTAAATAACAGACTATCAAACACCAGACTTCAAGTTTTGCCATTATGAGGAGATGAGGAAAAAAGAAACAACAACCATTAATTGAACTTTCATAACTGAGAAATTTTGTTTTGAAATAATGCTTTTAAAAAAGAACTCAAAAAGCACTAAACTCAACAAAAAATTCACAAGCTGTGGAATTAGAATAATCATTAAATATTCCTAAATTAGATGTCTGCCATTTGAAAGAAGTGACAGATTCTCTTAGAAAATAACTGCTAGCATGAGAACCAAACACACATTAAAGAGAACTTGTAGTCACCCTTACAACTTGTTTTACAAAAGAGCTCCGTTGCTGTAAGCGCTGCTGGATTTCAACAATTCAAACTAAATAGATAAATAGTGTTTCAGAATAAAACACTTCATTTGGTCCCCTTTTTAAAAACTGAGGTCAGCAGAGCAATGATGACATCATGGCCATTGAGTGTTCTGTTGAGAGCTGTTGAAGCTCAGCCCAGCCCAACGTCCAGTGACATCATCACGACGAAGCCCAGGATGGAGGTCCAGGAGGCCAGCTTCCCGTTTCCACTGGTTGATGTTGGAGTGAAGACATGGGACATTAGTTAGAGACCAGTGGTTGATACATATGTAGACTGCATAAGTGAAGCCAAAACATCTGGATCGCCCCGGCGGCTGGCTGCAGTATAGCTCATAAACCCCGCCCCCTCCATGTTAGCCGATGGGACACTGGCCAAACTCAAAAACCGAAGTAAACGTCAAATGCATTTCTCCCGAAGATGGTTTCTATCATTTTAGGTAGTTTTAGGTTGTTAAGTATTTTTATCACGCTGATGTCTGTTCAAGTGTTCATTTCTTTTGGACAAGTTTGTTTTTTATTAATTATTTGACGCTATAAAAGTGGGATGTTAGGGTTACAGGGACTGACAGCTGTGATTGACGTTTACAAGCACAAAAAAACCAATATTCCAACCAAGTTCTTTACATAGCTAATGAAATCATATAGCAACGCACAGAGCTGACCGTAACCCATAAACAACAGACAAGAGGCAGTAAACCGTCGCAAACTGTGGTAAAAGTCCTGATTGAGACGCACATTCCGAATGCGCTGTATACATGTCCATAGAATGCTTCTAAAACATGAATAATACTAGCACGGCCTTATTCAGAATATGCTCTTTACATCAGGGGTCTTCAACGTTTTTTAGGCCAAGGACCCCTAACCTGAGAGAGATACGAACAGAGACCCCCTACTACGTATATTGTATAAAATTAAGTTGCATATTAAACTGGGCCTACAATAACGTGTAAGTTAGCCTAAAGCCTTTACACAGAGGCCTACCTTTTTATGGTGCCCTACAATACTAGCTACCATTTACATATTCATATATCATGTTTTAATGTCAAACATACATGTGACAGGCACCTGTATGTTGAGGTTGTTGTTGTTTTCTACACATTTATCTTTGCTAATAATATGTTGCATTCATGTTAATGTATATTGACAGACATTTAAAAAATAAAAAAGCATTCAATAATCAATAGTTTGGTGGCCCCCCTGCATTGACTCTGAGGACTCCTAGGGGGTTGCGGACCCCCTGTTGAAGATCTCTGGTTTACATGACCCATATCAAATTAGGAATACTGTCATTTTGGGAATAATGGTGGAATGTTAGTGTGCTTGTAAACCTACTCAGTGACTAATTGGTCAGACGGGTGTATGTACGGGACCTTGATACCATGTCTCTATCGGCCGATCCCTACTGCGCAGACTCTCAGGCTCCGAAATCACAAGAGGCCAGCGCCCATATCTGGGATGTTCTAGTTTCACTTTTGTACAGTGGGAGGAAGTGGCGATGCTTTGACCATCTTTATATACAGTCTATGTTAGAGACGGATGCTGAAAGACACTGTATTTGTGATTCACTCATTAATCTGGCTATAGTAAAAATTGTCATCCATTCTTGCACAAATCTACTTTAATCCATCTTTTCCTTCTCACCTGATTTGGGCCTCAGGTATAATGTCATCCACCACCACGTAAACCATCGCCCCGGCAGCAAACGCCAACGCGTACGGCAACAGAGGTTCTGCCAAGACGACGGCGCAGGCGCCCAGCAACCCAGCAATAGGCTCCACCATGCCACTGAGCTGGCCATACCTGACCGAAAAACAATAACAGAATTACAAATTTAAGTGTCTGTACTCTGTTTAAGCCTTCTGCAAAGTGTTGTTACATTATTGTACTCTCTGACGCAGTGTTTAGAGACAGACACACACTCGTCCTTACCAGAAGGCTTTCCACGTTGACACTCCTGAACCCCGGAGCGGCAGGCTCACTGCCAAGCCTTCTGGGAAATTCTGGATGCCAATACCAATGGCCAAATTTCTGAGGAAACAAAAGCAGTCAGAATGCTTCCTTCAACACTTTTTGACTAACACTTATGATTCACTTTCATGAATTTTAGGGAGGGAAATGGCAGACACTTTAAATAATTTACCATTGGATAAAATAATTATGAATGATGGCAAGAGACATTAAGGTACCGTTAAGAGGAATGCTTGGGAGCTCGCATATCTGATCTAATTTAGAAAACATTTAACACAAAAACATTTAAAACGGAAACATGTAAATATAATACTAATTTGCGGCAAAATATTAAATTGAGTGAAAGAGGTCATGTTAATTCACATTTGTGATAAACAATCTTCATTTAATGGTAGCTCGGACCAGTAACATCGTGATGGATACAGTCATGTGATGCAGAGAAGACGTACTGCTAATGGCATACTTTATCGATTTAGTAGGCAGTATGCAGTACATACTGATTGAGTATGTAGTATGCATTACGTTAGTATGTGATTTTGAACAGAGTGAGTATAGCATGGCTGTTAGTCCTGTTAATCTTATGACAGCCCAACCTTTCAGACTGGAACACCAGCCACGGGGCTTCTGCACGCACCCTTTCTGGTAATCCTCAAGTGTAATACTGTTCACTACGGTATCTCCACAACTTTTAGTTGTATTTGACAGCAAGTTAATTCCAAACTATGACATCAATCAACATAAAATGTCTCCAAATCGCATCACTTTTTTTGGACCACTTAATCTTTCAATTTGGTGCACTTCGCATTGAGCAAAGGTGAAGTTATGGATGAACTAGATAGCAAGAGAATGTTGTACTCCAAGTTTATTTTTTTTCTTCCATTGGACCTACATTCAAGTACCAGTAAGAACTGGTGAGTATTTCTTTGGTACCTGCTTCATACAATGAAATTACACTGTAAAACACGGTCTTCTTCATTCAAGAAATAATTATGTTCACCGTGATTCTCTCAAATGGGTCCATCGAGAGAACAGACTTTCATAATGAGATGCTGGTTCCCCAGATTGGGCTTGATTTGTTATTAAACTGGATATGACTAGAGTTCCACATGTACTGACCTGAAAGCTTTCTGCAGTACTACAATGTAACCACTAGATGTTAGCAGCACACAACAGCAGCACAGTTGTGGGCACAGGTGTAAAGCCTGACCATAGTCTTATCGTGACACACACCAAATCTTCCCACAAGTATTAACTTTATAACTAAACTTTTTAAGGCTTATACTGAAAAATACAAAAACACAATTTTTTAATCGTATGACTACCAACTGTTCCAGGTTTGGAAAACCAATCACAGCGCTTTTAAACCTCATTCTTGTGGGATCTATAATCTTGTGTGCAGAATGTCTGCTGTTTTTCTGTATTAAATAGGGAAAATGTACTGTATGGGTGTTTCTTTGCCTTGATACCAATCTTACCTGGCGCTTTCAAAAGTAGCAGATGAAGTCTTTCCAATGGCTCCGAATGCAACCCCCACAGCCAAACCCTCTGCAGAAGAAAAACAGACAATTGATCCCTGTTAGTCTATGATTTGTTCTTTGACTTCTTTGAAGCCATCTGTTATATTGGAAAAACAACATTTGAAGAAAGATGAAGGAACAGTGTTGGCTAAGTGTGGTACGATAAAAAAATAAGTTAATAGTAGGGCTGTCAGCATTAACGCGTTAATTGCGATGCGATTAAGGGCCGAGCATAACGCGTAATTTTTTTTTATTTGCGCCGCCATTTATTAATTTATTTTACACTTCACTCGGCTTCGCGTCATGCCTAACAACGCCCCTTAGCTGTTCTAAAATCACTAGAATCTAGCTAGGCTACTATTTTGACCCTTTGCAGCACCGTTACTTATCATCAAGCTGCCATACTTCCTCGTAACACATCCTGCTGCTGCAGGCATGATGGAGAAAGACAGCAGCAATAACTCTGAATGGAGCTTTTTATTTTCCAAAACTCCCGGACGGCTCAGTAGACAAGTTGAAAGCCATATGCACATTGTGTAAAGCCAAATTAAAATATCACCGAAGCACATCAAGCTTGAGCTACCACCTACGAGTTAAGCATAGTTCAGTTAACGTGACTCAGGTTGATGCTAGCAGGCTCAGGCAAAGCACTATTTTGGAGAGTGCTACTAGTTGCCGACCTGTGGATGAAACCAAATCCAAAAAGATTACTACAGCTCTTGCAAAACGGGTGTCAACTAACTGCAGACCTGTCAGCATCAGAGGACTCGGGTCTTAAAGACGTATTACGGTTGGCATGTTCTGAATTGTGCAATAATGACAGATTCACACATTTTTCTTTTGTTTACAGTAAATAAATAAATAATAAACAAATACAAATCTTAAAGTCAACTTCATAAAGTCACTTTCTTTGCATTTATTTGATTCCCAATCAAGATAGACTGATAAGAATTGCTTTCCATTGTTACTTAAAAACTGTTCTGAATTGCAAAATAATAGAATTTTAATCATGTGATATAACATGCGATTAATCCCGATTAACTATAGAACTTCAGCGATTAAGAAAAAATGTATCATTTGACAGCATACATCGGTATGGGTGGAAAAAGGTATCAAGACAGTATGGAGACTAGTGAAGATACCATGGGCCTGTAGTGACATGAGATTTAGCAAATAAAGGCTTTGGTCTGTTCTTTTAGATAGAACACTGTGATCTTCTAACAGCAACAGTCAGTGGGTATCTCACTCTGAGAAATGCACTGCATTCTTTTATTTGGTCTTACCTTCTGTAGTCAGGTTTGATGTAACATTGCTACTGAGGTTTTCTCTCCCTAACCATATCTGCAGAGGCAATGTAGACTGTAGAATGAAACATATCTGCTGAACCACTGACCCAAAACTGAGAGAGAAATATGAGAAATTAAGTTGTTTTGCTGTAAGGTTCAAATACATAGAATACTACAACAGGAAAGCTGTCAAAAGTTGTGTCCACTGTATCAAGCCGGTCTCGGTTCTCTCTTTGCATGCTCTATAGTTCCTGTGCAGCATCCCTCTCCTCTGATGTCCCATTTGCCTCATTCGAAATGCCTGTCATACATACTTAAAGTACACAACATTCAGATGGAAAGTGAAAAGGTCACAGTGCATGATGTATCTATGAGTGTGTTCCTGTGTTTGAGAAGTATAGTGTTTAGCATTTCATACCAAATGGGCAGAGTAGCTTTAATACGTCTACTTCATACGTTGACAAGCAGCGACGTGCTGCCATGCCGTTGACAACTAGGTTATTACAATGCTAAAAAAATGCTAATGTACTAACAAGCATCAACGGGTTGTGCACACAGAGAGTTGAGTGGTTTAATCACAATTGTATCACTAACACAGCTGTAGAGCTAAGTCTTAAATGTCCTACCATCAGAGGACCACAGAAGATAAACCCTTTCAATTTACATAAAAACATGGCCACCTTCAGACCCTTTAAATCTTTTTTTGCCCATTTAATGGTAATCACCTGAGAAAAGTTTAGATGTTTCTCCACTTTTCTAGTGTTCAACAATTGTATTTTCTGGTGCTTAATGATAATTAATTAAGATGCCTCCATACAGCGGTTAACCCTGCACGGGGCAACTGTGCTCCAGCGGCTACAGGCCACGTCCACTAGGATCCACCTCCCTCTCCACTTGCTTATGTCATCCAATCATTATTGAGATAGAGTTGTAGCTTAAAAGAGAGGGAATGGATAGCACTATGACATGATTAATAGACACTAACACAATAAATATTCATTGGACTACCGGAAAATCTAATTTTGAAGACAATGTTCCTCCAAACAGATTGCTTTTAAATTGCTGTCTTTGTACACCGGTGTAATATAGCTAATTTAGGATACCCGGATACAGTAAGGATCAGGTAGTATTATTCCCTTTTTTTGCCAAAAGTTAGATTAGAAGATTGGTACCACTCTTATGTCAGATAATCAATCAATCTTGTAATCTAACTTTGGCAAGAAAGTGAACAAGCGTGCTTTTCAAAATGTCAAACTATTCTAGAGGTTCCTGTGGTTGCTGGAGTCACATGGCGAGCTATAGCAGCCAGCTGGAAAAGTCCTCAACTTGGGCAAGAATTGCCAACATAGACGACTCCTCTACACTGTCATTGCTGCCTAACTTGGGGGCAGGGCAGTCGCCATGTTTGTGAAAGCACATTAAGGAAGCTTTCACATCAGGGACAAGGGCCCAGATCTGAGTACACTTGACCCCAAAGTTCAGTTTGTTTGATTAGTGTGAACACAGTGTACCGTACCCGGGTCTGGTTCGTCAATCCGTGCCCGGGTCCACTTGAAAAGGTGGTCTCGAGTACGATTCATGTGTCCTCGGGTAGGGTTTGCATCAGGTGTGAAAAAGCACCTGTACCAAAACAGTGAAGTAGATTTAACGCGAGTAGAGTTGAAAAGAATTTTCTCAACGCCGCATGTCTCCTTCGGATCTGCATATGTGTGCAGCATGTACCGATACCATCCTCTGAACTGCACGGCCATAGGTAATAACGTAGAAACCCAGCTGAGAGGGTTGTTTTTGACATTGTCTCCAAAATATAACCAATAGTAGGCATAATGCAAAGGTTGACTCCGTTGTATGGGACTGGGATCTCAAGATTGGCGCTCTTTTCTACACTGTAGCAACAACATAAACAAATGTCACGTAGATGATGACTCAACTGTTATCAGTTTTTTTTGCTAATGGCAAAGCTGAGGAGTGGGGAGGGGGTATGAATTAACCGTACCGAATATGAAAACACCATTACAACTTCTCAGAACTACTTGTGTAACAGCAGACTTTTAGTTTTGCTAAAACTATTCCTTGTTTTCTTTGGGAATGGAAACAGTGTCATGAGACAGAAACAAAGTGTGGCTTTTAAGGCGTCAAAGAATTATATTACAGCTATCTATTCTCTTTCATGCAGGAACTGATCTCTTACGATCCCATCTCTCCATTCCTTCGTATTGTTATCTTTTTTCTCTTCCTACAATATTAATAGCCTACATCAAGCTTAACTGCCTTACACTTAGAACAAGGAGCAAAGATAAAGATACGGTTAAGAGAGAATGAGAGAATTAGGAAGAAGCAAAGCAGACATGAAAGAAAGAGTATAGATACCATGCAAAGGCAAGAAACTATCCTCATGGCCCTGCAGCTGCAGACTTTAAGAGCCCAGAGGCCACTTCATCATATTCTAACACCTGTCATTACCTCTGATAATAATGCACACGGTTCTAATCAACTTCCCACCGGCCCATTACAGGCAGACATACTGTAAAGCCATTATGTGCAAAGGACCCTTCAGTTAGACTGTGTGTCCCCTTTACTATTCATCTCAATCCTCTGGAACTGTCTGAAATGCTGTGGGGCCAGCAGAAACTGAAAAACCTTCAACTGATATTGAATAAAACATGTGCTGAGTGTGTGTGTGTGTGTGTGTGTGTGTGTGTGTGTGTGTGTGTGTGTTTACCATTTGGCACAGCTGGTACAAGGCTAGGGGAAGACTAGCAGTTTAAAAAAATCTTAACTGATCTTAAGACACAAGAACACAACAATTAACTTTCTATTTTGTCTTATGGTCCAACAGATGGTAGCATCACTGATATTAAGCTGTTGGACCTGTGGAAAAGGTAATACATCATTAAAAAAAATAGTTGTATTATTTGCCCTTTTGGTTTAAGAATAAAAAAATCCGACAACAGCTGCTCACCCTTAGTACTGCTACATAACTGGAAATGTAAGCACGGGCGTTTGGGAGTGTTTTGTAAGTCCACTGAGCTGGAAGTTTTTGTTCTAAAACAGAGTCCAGGGCTAGTAGGGGAGCACTAAACGGCCACACATCTGTCAACTTTTACCCACGAGACCCGTGTTTCAGTGTCTGCCGGCATCGCATGACAGTTAAAGGAATATCTTGTGGATTGTTACAATATTCAACTAAATCAAACCTGCACTTTGCTGGCTTTGTTTTCTGCACTCCTGACCAAGCTGACAGTAGAGTTAGCTGAACCAGCAAGCAATCTGCATTGGAGCACAAAGCAGTGCCTTGGTTCCACAACAAAGAACTCAAAATTGACGTTTGATGTGACACTGATGTGACGTCAATGTCCAAAAACACTAAAATCCTTTCTTTGTATTTTTTGTCCCTTTTGAGTACATGGTTGGAGGAAATCAATGCAGAATTGTACACTTTTCCATCCCATTGCATCCATTTGGCAAAAGGTTTTACCAATGCTGGTTTGTTTGAGTCCATCAATGTAGTCCTGACGGAAATCTATTAGATGGATTGTCCTTGGCTTCTGTACAGACATTCATGGTCCCAATAAGGTGAATCCTACTGAATTTGGTGATTCACAGAGTTTTCCTCTAGCGCCACCAGGAGGTTGACATTTTTGCATTTTAATTAAATATCTTAATTGTTATTGAATAGACTGCCATGAAACTGGTGCAAATATCCATAGCCCCCCGGAGATTGAATCCAAATTACTTTGGTGATTCCCTAACGTTTCATGTAATTCCACCAGCTCAAAGCATTCACTAATCCAGTCAATACATCTACTTGATGTTATGGCACAATTTGGTATAGACATCCATGGTTCCCAGATAATGGATCCTAATGACTTTGGGGATCCCCTGACTTTTTCTCTAGTACTACCATGAGGTTGACATTTGTGGTTCTACATGAAACCTCTCAGCAACAACAGTATTGGATGGACTGCCATGACATTTGGTACAGACACTCATGTTCCCATCAGGATGAACTGTAATTACTTTGGTGATCCCCTGACTTTTGATCTAGCGCCATGCGTCAGGTCTACATTTTTATTTATTGAATACTTTGGTTTATGACCAAATTCCCGTAAAATGAATGACATTACAATCAGCAAGTATGAAAATGTCACCAGATCATGTTAGACAGCGCTCTCCACCACCATTATCAAACAGTAAATATGAGGGAATAGCCTCCAGAAGAATGGCACTTACCCCTTTAGTTGAGTTCCACAGATTAAGAGAATCTATGCAAAGGAACATTGAAGCTGTTCTGCAGACTTATGGTGGCCCAAATCTTACTGAGAATCCAACACATTCTCACTCCTAACTCGTAAAATACTAATGGTCAGGACCCCTTGGCATCACTTTTTAACGCTTTGGTGTCATTTTTCAACATGTTGGGTCAGGACCCCATTGCCGTGATTTTTCAATGTGCAGGGTAAAACCAGAGATGGTTTAGAACCGAGACGCTCCAACTCAGAGTAGTTTCCTGTATCTGTGTCACGTGGGCTCCGCCACGGCCATGCCTCTTTAGGAGACTAGCGGCAGGTCCTGAGTGTATTGATTCCAATGGGAGAAGTGAATGTGAACACAGATTATGAGCGATTCTATCGCCCCATGGTCACCAAAGTATATACTGGACCCATTTTTCACAAGCCACATATCTCCAGAACCTTCTGACACTAAAATTAAATTTTTCAAACGGACACATCAGGAGAAAATTAACATTGTTTGAGACGTGTTTCTGTCTCAGGACCAAATTCTCGTGAGATCTGGCAACACAGAGACTACTAACTAACGTTTGTGAATGCCCTAACAAAACTAATCTCTGTGATGCTAAATATGTCTTTTAGCTGTGTAAATATCGAACGTTAGCAAAATAATTAATACATTATTTAAATATAACTTTTCATCCATCCACACTATGTTCACTACACGTTGAAACGAGGCCACGCCCATTTAGGAGACAGGAAGTGTGTACCGTTTCCTACCATTGGCGCTGCTTGAAATGCGCTATCTTTAGTATAAAGGGTCTTTGGTAAAACCACTTAGTTAGGGTTAAGAAAAGATTGTGGGTGGGGTTAAAAGATGCACATTTAAGTGAAACATTGGACACGGACGGGACACGAACAGGACAAAAACACCGGTTTCCTGGGTGAAAGGCCTGTGCTGTTTGACCAAACCCCACCCCAACCTGCCTTACGCAGAGTTTTGGTCTTTAATACTACTCCGTACCATTGATGCTGTTCATACCATGTCATCTTACTGCGCCGCCGGTGCGTCCCATACAGACACTAAAGGGTGCATTGTGCGTCGGTATCTGGCACTGGTAGCCACTGACTCAGTGTCAGTATGTGACGAGTTGGGAGTGAGAATGACTCGGAAAAACGTACGTGATGTTGGTTTCTCCATTCATTTCTCACCAAACTGTATTATGGTTGGTATGTGCTAGGGTTGTCAAAACTTACAAGGTTTGTCAGGGAATCTGAACAATAACCATCGAGTCCTGAAATATTCCTGCTGTCAGAGGGTTTTTCAAAAGCGCATGCATTTAAAGTCTAAATAAAGGCCAGTAGAGACGTTAAGAGTGTCGCTGGCAAGCAGTGAAGACTGGTTGAGAGTGTGAGTCATCAATTCTGTCACCAGAAGAGATGTTTATATCGTCACCTGTGTATGTCTTTTTTTGTGCTTTTTCCACTCCTTCAGGCTGGGTGGGTGTGTGTGTGTCTGTCTATCTGTCTGTGTGTGTGTGTGCGTGCAGCGTTGATCCTATCAAATTCCTGCTTAATGATGTATGCTCTTTTAAGCGAGTCTGACGATACTGCTGCTGACAGCCCATTGTCACAGCCGCTGCTCATTTCCATCATACTTTCCTTTAATCTTGTCTCCTCACCCGTCTACACTTCTTTTTCCACTGAGCCTGCCATTACTTTGCCTCCTCTCTCTCAGCTCCCTGGCCTTTTTTTTTCTACCGCAGAACTTCAAGGTTAAGTTCATTTTACAGTTTACTTTTCATCTGTTTTTTTGGTAAGATGTTTCTCTCATGCAGATCAAAGTCTCCTCTCATTGCTCTTTATGCTGTTGCTTTTTCATCCTCCCGTTTTCAAGGGTAGCAAGATGACATTTTAGTATATGTACAATAATCTACTGGATCAATACTACAACATCTGAAGAAGTCTAATTAGCGGTAACTCCTAACTTATATTTAGAGTGACTACAAAAGATATTTGTAATGAAAAGCAACCCTATACTGAGTGGCCCAATCCCAAAGTGAGCCCTGAGGACTAAGGACTAAAGACTCAGACTTAATTGATCTCAGGTGCTAAGTGAGTGAGTGTGTGAGGCCACATGGGCTCAGCTAGGTATAAATGGGATTGGGACAGCATTTCACGAGATCACATGTTACCTTGACGGCTGCCTGATTCCAAATTGTTTCAAACTCTTGTTTTACAAGCTGGACAACAGGTTGGTCTGTGTTCCGTGGTCGTGTGTCGTGCTGTTGTTTACCTTTATAATTTCCGGATTTCCATATGGTCTCCGCGGTAAACGTCACTGTGGGTAATTCCCTTTGGTGAAGTCTGCATCGATGCAGACTCACGGAAAGGGCTTGGTAAGTGTGTACTCAAACCCTCATGTTGAAATTCGACATTGGGACAACCTTAAGCCCTTACGAATTCCGCGAGAACGTGCACCAAAGTCCGTGAGTCTGTGAGTTCGGACTTTGGGATTGGGCCAGTGTGTCTGCTTCAGTTCCCATGGAAAATATTAGATTCACTTAGCTCTCAATTACTTTGCATGTTGTGAATTCTTAAATAGTGTCCCCTTGGACTCTGTTTACCTAAGCTTCAGGCCTGTATTTCTAACAGGCTTCTATTAGAGACAGGCTTTATTCCTTTTTTTTGCATTTTATTAGTATCTTTTGTCCAATTTATTAGAAGCCTCCCTGTTTTCTGATATGCTCCCGTTTGAATTTGCTGCTAAAGCCATTTGGCATTAATGCAAACTCAAAACACCCTCTGCATTTACCTGTTGTTTCTGACAAATTCAGGAGAATGTGAATTTCCTCAGCACTCATTCAATCAGTAGATGTCATGTTATATACACACACACACACAGCAAATCCTCACATCGGAGAAGTTGGGACCAGAGAATGTTTGACATTTTTTGCCTGTTAAGTGGCTAATTAATATACAGTTTTCGTTGACCAATCAATTGATCGACTAATTGTTTCAGCCCCAGTCTTGCGTACAATACGAAAAACACAAACAATCTGATATATTTGATGTGAATAATATGATATTGATATGATATTTTTAAATGACTGGTAGTTTCTGGATAATTCTTACAACTCCCTAACTTATGTTTTGGTATATTTGATACTTTGTACTTAAAGACTGTGATTCTCAGCATTTATAGAAACATAGTTTAATAAAGTAAAGTGGTTAATTATTCCCATTAGTAAAAGCCTTAGGTCCAAGAAAGTGACCTTGCTAAAAAAATTAATATACAGTACTGCTCAATCAAACTTTCCTGGACACGAATATATAAAAAAAATGGCCTATTACAGTTTTCATTCAAAATCCTTATTAACGAGCAAATAATAGATGAAAGGAAACACACGCCATAGTTTTAACAACAGATTATTTACTTAATTATTGCACTAAAGAATTTATATTCTTCTATTTATGCTTCTTTTATATATAACTGCTTATATATATGCTCTTATATTTGAGTAGCATATATGTACAGGCATCTGAATATGGTCAGTACCTTAGCAGTATGTATGGATGAGCAGTGTGCAGAGATGGGAAGTTCTCAAGTAGATTTTTCAGATATTTTTACTTTACTATTTATTTTTGTGCCGACTTTTTACTTTTACTCCTTACAATTTTAACATGAATATCGGTAGTTTCTACTCCTTACATTTTACAAAATTGGCTCGTTACTTTAGTTTCAAATAATTTCAGTGGAGTTACTGTTATTATTTTTGGGCGGCATTCACCTGCGGCAAATCGTTGCAGCTTGATGGCGGTATAGGCCATCTAGTGGTTGTTAGTTGTAATATTTGAGCACAGAAACATACATGTAGATTCCTTTAATGTTAAGGGGAAGATAAGAGAAACTGGATCTGTGAATCACAATTGAATTAATATCTTGCTACTCAGTCAGAATCTTATTAACCTGGAGTCCCAGTCTCTGTCACAATCGTATATGTGATGTTTTAGGCTTATTGGCAGACATCCATTTAAAATGTAGGCAATGGCATATAAAGAGCCTTTTTTCCATGTCCACTGAAATTTCTCAGCTTGCACTCTAGTAACATTTGTGTGGTCCAGGTTGCTTTACATAAAAAATGGTTGTCATTGGCAATTTTTTAAAGAATTAGTATGAATTTGAAGTAGCAGTGGTCCATGGGTTGATGTTTTGCATGTTGTCTATGATTTGGTATTTTTTTTACCTGTGGTTTTACTGTCCACAATGTCTTTTTTTTTATGTTTTCTTTATGTTTTTGTATTGCCCATGCAGCAACTTGTCCAACACTAATTTCTCCCAAGGGAGACAAATAAAGAAACCTTTGCCTTTATCTTGATTTCTGAGCAAATCCTCAACTCTACTGTATATCCACTATTATCACTAGGGCTGGGTATCGTTAAAAAATGTTCGATACTGGTACCGATACCAATACCGTGACCTCGATACCGATTCCTAAACTTTTACTTTTTTTACCGATACTTTTTTTGATGCGAATTTCATTAAATAAAAATAAAAAATTACAACATTACACATTATGGCACAACTCTTTTTAATTGTTTTTCATCTCCTACTACGTGAGCCCCGTCTCTGTGGGTAACGTAGGTTTTTCCTGCATGTCTCTATGACGCGTAACGCTAAAAAGCCAATCACAAGCATTATTAGATTTTGGTAGAAGCATACTGCATGCTTATTGGCTCACTGACGCTGATGAGATTTACTCCTTTGGTATTGAAATTGGGTAATGAATGACGGGCATTTTTCGATACTTGATACTAAGGAGGCAATTTGGTCAGTGCATAAAGGGTACCCAGCCCTATACATCGTGATATGAATGTTTCTCTCGTATTCCTCTTAGACCAGCTGCTAGCAGTAGCTGTCAAAGACCTTGCTTCATCCATCACACTAACAGGGATCAACCCTAAGACCATCAATCTCCTGCTTCGTTTGATGGACCGTCACCAAACAGTTGTGTCTGTGCGGTGTAATGGAGAGTCCAGAGCCTCGTTGAACATTGGTGCATTACTATGCAGCTGTTGTTTGTGTTGTTAAAGTGGAAGAAAACTATGCATTACCAGGGTGAGGGCTTCTAGTCCCACTCGTTCAGCTAGGTGTCAAAAAATAAGTGCACTTATCATGCTCTGGGGAAAAGCACTCACTTTATTCAGCACCAAATAATGGAACAAATTACTGTTCAACAACAGTATTAAAGCCACTTCTTTATGTAAAATACACCTCTTTCATCAGCCTGAATCACAAAATGGGGTTATCACAAAGCCACTAAGAGGAAGAATGCAAGGTCCTCAATGTTTCTAGCTAATGTTAAATTACATGATTACTGGGTGAAGAAGCACTTCAGTGAAGCCAAATAGATCCCTCTTACTGCAATTTGGGGGCAGCAAAATTACACATAACACGAAAATGCAAAAGGGTAGTTTCCACTACATGTTACGTATGGTAAAAATGACTTTTTTCTTTTATTAGTAATGATAACCATTTAGAAATAATGTGTAACTAGACATATTGTAGTAAAGCATAGTCTAAACACGAGTGCTTATATGAACACAACACACACAAACACACACTCGTGAAGAAAAATGCCTCTACAATCTTTAGAGAGCATCACTAAAATCAGGCCAGGGGCCCACCGGCAGCATATTCAAAGAGTCAAACACATGGACACGTACAAAAAAAGGTCTGCCTAATAAAAAATAAATAATCTTTTACAAACAATCTGCAGAGGACTTTATTGGCATATGGATCACAGACTGAAAATTAGGGATACCAAATGGCTACCGAAATTATTCAGCCCCAAAATAGCACAATAAATAAAATGGCCGAATAAATTTGCCTGAACAATTCATCAAATATCAGCCAGCGTAGAGTGAGAGGTGCGCAGGCTTTATAAATGCAGCAGGCATGTCGGCAGTGTGGCTGTTAGTGAGGGCTAGACTAAGACTGTATGAACTTTACTATTTGGCTGATTTCGGTTTTCCAACTTCGCCCCAGGTGTGTCTGTCAAAACACGAACGGAGACTTCTCTCTTTTGATACTTAGTAACTATATGTAACTTTAAAATGTTTCTGAAACTGTGTCATTTTTCTTCTGATGATCATAAACAACCTGAACAGCAAATAAGACCAACAGTGAAAAGAACACTCCCAAAGTCCCAAAATGATTTACGGTAGGTAGACGGCGCTACAGTAAGACATTCTGATGGGTCACAGATTTCGGTGTATCACCGGAAAAGCCAGTGTTAGTGAGTATCGAGCCAGGTAAAAGGTAGCAGGAGATGTCTTTATGTAGGCCTAATTGTATTTTAATTTTATTTAATAAGTTATCTGTTGTAGTTATGGCTGACACTGGGGCAGGGCCATCACAGAAAAGGAAATTAAATGAAGAACTAAAAGCTAAAAGGGAAAGTGAATTAAAGATGGGCAAAACCCGAGTCACACTCGGTCGGGCTTTCAACATATGGAGACAATTAGGGGATTGTAAATTATTCAAACGAAATTGGCTCTCAGGTATGTAATATGTCTATTTCATTCATAAAATAACTTTAGATTGCGCGATGTGGTTGTACGTCAGTAGCCAACATTAAATTACGCCCCCCTTCCATTTAGCGCTCGGTTGTAGTTTCAGTTTATGTTGGCCTACTTTTTTCTTTTTGTACCCCTGTACTTGTGTAAAGCGTCCTTGGGTTTCATGAAATGCGCTAAGGTACTTTAAAGGGATACTTCACCGATTTAGCATTAAGCTTTGTCTCAGTAGCAACACAGCAGTATTTTTGAATGACCGTGCTTCCCTCCCTCATGTCCTCTGAGACCAGAGATCTCTGTATTGTGGGTCTGGAAAAAATCTTCCGATGACGTAAGACGATTTTTTGCCCAGAGGCAATGGACTACAGCCCTACTTCCGCATATTTCAAACCCGCCCATAGGGGGTTGGACTGTCGGCATTCTCCGAAAATTCATGAACCAAAACGAGTGTCAGCCATCTTGAATCCTCGCGTAGCTTAGTGGCTTCTCAGCATCAAAACTTTAGATAGATAGATGTATTCATCCCGAAGGAAATTTTAGAACAAAATGATGTGCATTCAAACTACCGCACACGTGTACCACCGGGATACATTGGTACAGATTGGAGAATATGCAGGACAATTTATTACAGACGGAATACTCAACACAGCTTTGCCCGCCTGCTATGGAGACCAGCAGTGCTGCTCGATGCCTCTGGCCGGTGAAGGGACATCATCAGCGGGGGAACGTTGAACGAGTTTGCCGGTGGAAAACTAACGCTAGTCGGCCACCTGTTCCACCAATCCTGCTTGCAAGTGTCCGCTCATTAGACAACAAACTGGACTACATCCAACTTCAACCAAACTCTCAACAGGAGTTCAGAGAATGCTGTGTTTTTGTTGTTGTGGAAACATTGCTGTATCGGAATATCCAGCATGCTGCTCTGTATCCAACCAACTGCTAACTGCTGGTGGAGTTTGTGACTGTTAAATGCCGACCATTCTACATTCCACGCAAATTTAGGGCTGTGTTTATACTCTGTGTTTACAGCCCACCAAGCGCTAATGCTAGTTGCTATGTGTTAGCTGAACTTTATCATGTGTGCGCACTAAATGTAGCCTGTTTCCTATGTCGTTTTTATATAATGTTGTTTTTATATATGTTAAATGTGTAACACCACTTGCCACGGTGAAACATTGTTTCGTGTATATGGTTGAACTGACAATAAAACACACTAAAGTTGAGTTGACTGTCTGTCTGTCTGTAAATGGTAGGCGTGGCTTGGGAGTAGACGCTAAAGCAGTGAAGTGCATTCTTGGATTTGGTGTCTTTCATCAACATGAGCCAAAAACACATTTACTGGCTTTTCTCGGCCTAGAAGCCACCAATTAAAAAAAAAAAAAAAAAAAAAATCACATTTCTACTACATAAGTGACCCAATTTAATGATATATTCATCTTTCCAACGGTGAAATATCCCTTTAATGTTGGTTGCTACAACAAACTCTTAATGCTTTGGCTCGTAACACAGTGACAGTGATAACCGGTTTAGCTCACGAGAAATGCAACGATGTATCTGTATCATGTTCTCATATTGTAAATGAATGATTTTCTGTCTGAGCAAAATTATATATATAAAAATGTATCGCGACTATATGACCTCCCGGTAATGCTAACTCAGTAATCTACAGTGGGCAATACAGTACCAGAAAGAAAAGACCTTTACGACAGCAGGTGTGGTAAAAAAAAAACTGCCACTTTTGTCAAAAGTGGCCGCTAGAATCAACACAAACTGAGAGTTACATATAGCCACTTTAAATTAATTAATTATAGGACTTACAGGTCTCAAGGACTAACACACGCGATCTTAACCGGCTAATTATCCTGTGAACAGCGGCAATCTATGTTCATTTCTCCCTTTTCTTCATGTGGTGCGCGTGCCGAGAAATAAGCTATACAGTTGCAAAATCTGTCTTCATTTTAGTTCGACAATGGTCAGTTTAAAAAAATGTTTATGAGTTTCCAAGAGGCGGCGAGTCGTACTGGGAGCGCCTCATTTGCATGAAGTAGTCTGCACCTCAACTTTATGCAAATGAGGAGCAGGCAACTGGACGCCCTGCTTCTTGAACGTGCCGCAGCGCTACCAGAATGCATTGCCCCCCTGCTTACATAGACAATGAATGGGAAGCGTGGAAATGATGCCTGCCAGTAGACACGTATCAATAATGAGTTACTGTATGTGCTTAATGTGTTTTGGATTTTTTTATTACCAGCCTCACAGGAGATCTTTGTGCGTATATCTCCACTTTTGAATGTGTGCGCCTGTTCACATGTGTCTCATTAAATCTGCATGAGCAAGGATGAGCATTGATGTCTGTGTGTAAGCGTGTTTGTATAAGAGCACTTTATGCATGTATATTATGCATGTATATTTTACAATTATGAGAACCAAAGTGTATGCAGTGACCAGTAAACAGTTCAATAATGAACTGGCCTTTCACATTAAAATTCATAGATAGAGTACCACCGTTTATTCTCCTCCTACACACGAATGTGTCCCTAATTTGCTTTTTATCCACACTTCCTGGAGCGAACAATCACTCCTCACTATAAATATGATGTTGCTGTTACGGATAGAACGAATGGAAAGCACTTAAGTGTACGGAGGTAAATCATTCAAACTAGTGAAACTGCATTTTCTCATTAATTAAGAGGGCTAAATTGATCGATAATTGTCCATAGCTCAATGCTCTGCTCTTGATGCATTATATATTTTCTACATTTAATCAAACCATCAGATTAATGTAGTGGAGTAAAAGAAGCAACCATATGTTGTCTGATCAGAGACAAAATGAGACTGCGCTATATACAAATGTGAGACCCTTACAAAATGTTATATCTTCTTCAAATGACATTAGTCAAAATTGTATTTTCTGAGATTTCTACAA
This sequence comes from Zingel zingel, assembly GCA_023566125.1. Classification (NCBI taxonomy): domain Eukaryota; kingdom Metazoa; phylum Chordata; class Actinopteri; order Perciformes; family Percidae; genus Zingel; species Zingel zingel. The sequence continues at coordinate 18,703,673 of CM042334.1, forward strand.
AATAGTTTTTGTTACTTATAAACTTGTCATTATAATCATCAAAACAAGAGCCTGCTATGATTGTTGTGTTTTCTCAATAACAACAAACATGTCAGATTAGTTCCATACATCAGACCTTCAAGTTGCCCTAGCAGCTCTGATAAACATACAAGTCTTTTCAGCAGCCTTTGTGGCTTTGTAATCTAAGGTTGTTTGGAGTAATTACTCCACCTCCTCGTCTTTCCAGACAAAATTGTCAGCTTTTGTTGTTCGCTTCGCCATGTTTTGGTTTCGCGCTACTAAGGAGAGAAGGAGAAGGAAGGTTCTACGCAGGCGCGCAGACTTGGTGGTGTTGTGTGGCAGTGCTTCACACTACCCCCTAGCAGCCTGGTGTGCATACATCGAAATTCACACACTTTTGCGTCACCATATGCGCGCAGATTTCCCCCATATGCGTGCAGATTTAAACACGGAATAAAAAGTGAGAACGCAACGCCACTTTTGCGTTTTCTCTTCAGATGGTTTCCGTCTGGACATAGCCTTAAAGCCGTGACTTTCTAACTAAATAGGTGTTGAGTTGGTGGTCTTGCTGTCAGCTCCCAGAAATGTCAACAATGACTGTTAATTGCTTCCCTGTTGTGTTTTTAGATCAATCAAATCATCTGATTCCTTTCTCAAGAGTGTAGTTTTGAATAGTGAACACAGCTCTCTTCCCTAGACGTCACCTTTGATGTTTGATTGACACGCCATTAGTCTAATTAGCTCATCAGACTTGACTGAATGGCATCGGTGTAGTGTTCAATAATGCAATGCGTGTTCCAGGACAAACTTGTCTATTTGACAAGATTTTTCACCATAAATATTCAAACAACTTGTTCCAGGAGAAAAACAACTTAAAGTATTGACATTTAGTTAGGATTTCAGCCTACATTTGGTACAAAACAACATGGGCTGGCAAACAAGGATTAGTGCAGTCCATGGCTGGCCCTCTGTGGAGCTCAGCACCAGGCGAGTCTTTCTAAATGAATGGTGAATTGTTTGGCCTTCCTTGAGCTGTTGGGTTGAATTGATCAGGTGATGACATTGGGAAAACTAGTAGCAAAAGTGGTCATGAAACATAATCCGTGGAGCGGAGTTCTCTTCCCGGGGAAAATAAAAGACTTTCACTAGGGAAATGCGTGTTCCTTGGCTGTGTTTTAATCCAAACCACGATCTTTTCCCCAAACTTAACTAGTTGTTTTTGTGCCTAAACTTAACTTTCGTCACTGTATAACGTTCACTTTTTGTCACCTAAACTTAACCGTAATGTCCGCCGAAACGACAAGGTGCTCTGTACCCGGCCTAAAGTCATTTTGAATTTGACTGACATGTTTGTTCAGTGAGCATCAGCCAAGTTTCCCATAGTCATAACCAGTAGTTAAAGTGGGCCAGAACGATCCGAAACGGCATTCCAGCCCCTTCGATTACTGAGTAAAAAAAACTAATTAGCAGCTTCACACATCGACATTTTCCGTTCGTTTTAAAATAACGCCAAATATCCTTTCAAAGTGTTTTCAAAGTGCACATGTCTGTAAAAATAGCATCAGAGCCGCATACTATCTGTTAAAGTCAGTTGAACAGGTGAAGATCACATTGCCAGTAGCCTACCGTTTACAAACGGGCTTGTTAGTGAATGACATGGTAACATGCTGCAGATCAGTTATTTTCAGCTGAGCGAGACAGAGAATATTCGGTTAAAATAGAACGGTGATGCGGTTTTGCCCTTACTATCTCTGTGAAGTTAGCTGGAAGTGACTGTAGCTGCGGTGTGTTTTATGTGGACTTTTGGGCACCTGGGTAGCTCACCTGGTAGAGCGGGCGCACGTATACGTAGGTTTACTCCTCGACGCAGCGACCCCGGATTTGACTCCGCCCTGCTGCATGTCTTTCCCCCTCTCTCTCCCCTTTCATGTCTTCAGCTGTCCTATATAAATAGAGGCCTAAAATGCCCAACAAATAACCTTTTTTTTTTAAATGCTTGTCAACAACCGATCATATGGCCTTGTGTGCTCAGATTTTGTCCAGTCATCATCTCATTTTGCTTCTGCGCCTTCTAGGTCTAGGTCTAGGAACTCTTCCGTAGCTGTCGGGATTGAGGACCTACTATAGGCAACCTTTTTTTCCCAGCGGCGCCTCTTCCTGTTTCAGCCACAAGCTTGGTACAGTATTCATCACGTTCTGGTGCCAGGTGACTGCTAGAATTTTGCCGCCACTCAGAATCAATGAGAAGAACCAAAAGAAAAACTTAACCTTCATTTGGCCTTTTATGGATGCCGTATACCCAGGTCACTTTATATACAATATGTTTATATAGATGATTTTTGTGAAGACAGATGCACTTTTCTCCTCCTCTGCATTTTATTAGTTGCAGCAGTAAACAAGGAAGTAGGCTACTCTAGTATTGATTTATGACCATTATAGGACGAAGGGAGAACATTTCTCTTTGTTTAATAGCATTAAAAGTAAAGTTAGGTTTTGGACTCCGGAGAGAGAGAGAGAGAGAGAGAGAGAGAGAGAGAGAGAGAGAGAGAGAGAGAGAGAGAGAGAGAGCGGCGTACTCTGTAACGTTCTAACGCTGGGTTGTACCCAGGCGGGGAGAGCTTCTATGCTAATTTCGAGGCTGCTGGTCTGCACTTGTGTACTGATATCACAAGACACTTTTTCCCGCGATGAGAAATCTAGTCACGTTTTAATCTCGTAGCCTCTAACTCCGCTACATTTTAGAGGGAAATATTGTACTTTTTACTTTTTATCTGACAGCTTACGTTACTAGTTACTAGCACATAAACACATGTAGTTTATAAAATACAATGTTTTATTGTAAATTAAACTACCCAACAAGATCCAGGCCTACAAGAAACAGCTAAAAATGATTAGCCGATTAAACACTTAGTTGACTGACGGAACGGTTTTGATACGTTTCCAGTTTCTAAAATGTGAGGATTTTTCTGCATTAAGTACTTTTACTTTTAATACTTTAGGTACACTTTACTGATCATACTTACATTGTGTTACTTAAAGGTGCTGTAGGTAGGATTGCGAAGATCCAGGACTTAGCCAAAAAATTTGAACATCAACAACTTCTCAGTTGTCCCGTCCCCCCCACCACCAGTCATATGGAACTCAATGAACTGCAGTTACATTCTAAGAATTCAATTTAACTGCACTTGCAAACTTTTTTTATCAGTGACATTGACAAATTCCCTACTGCAGCTGCTTCAGACAACCATATGGCTCGTACTCACCTGGGATGTTGTGGATGGTGATGGCAACGATGAGTAGAACAATTCGCCGCCAGCTGCTTCCTGTCCGTCCAACCCCTTCCTGTTGTTTAGTTCCTGTTTCCTGTCCATCTGAGCTGACCGAATGAGGTCCTCTCCTCCTCTGGTACACATCTCCATTATCTATTTTATCTGCACGACAGAGGAGAATAATGGGTTACACTCTCCTTGAAGGTATCTACATAAGAGTGACATGACACTGTCATGAACGTGTCATCAACATTATAAACAAGTCATAAATGTTTATGACATAACGCTTCTTTTAGTAAGTGTCATTCGGTTTTTGTCATGACAAGTTATGGTTAGGGTTAGGGCTCATGTGTCATGACAGTGTCATGTGTTCATGACAGTATCATGTCACTCTTACTAGATACCTTCAAGTAAAGTGTTACCGAATAATGTTGAAAGCAAAATGATGCAAACACTGTTTAACATTCGTACACGGATAAATGTAGTATGTATCCCACATAATGTTGGCATGCAAGGTAACTGGCAACACATTTTTTTTGTTATCTTTTCATAACTCTACCAAACAAGACAATCCAATCCAATCCCAGCCACCCTGCAGCGTGATCAGCCAGCGCAGAAGTGTGAAACTAGGCAAGGTTTGAGCTTCTCTCCCAGGCCTTTATTCCCATTTGTACAATCCATTGTGTTGAGACTACAACGACATACAAAAGACACAGAAGTCTCGGAGAGAGATCAGGGAGGCAGTGTGATGCATTCATAAAGACTTATTCGTGACATGTGTCATGGCAGTGTTATGCACACCCCTTCAAATTAAGTATTTTTAATATATCCATTTCTTAATTATAATTTAACATTACCATTAGGCATGTAATCATCTCAGCGGTACCAGTGCAGACTCCATAATCTTTAGCTCTTTCCTTCCTGCAACCTTTCCATTCTAATCCCCATCTTCTTCCATCTCTCTTTCTCTCCCCTCCATGTCCTTCCTTCTCTCCCCTCAAATGCATTCTCAGACACAAGCAATTGACCTCTATTAGTGCATTCCAAGTGTCTTGTTTTGCCATGTCGACGGCTGTATGTTTAAATTATCCAACATGCAAAGGTCAAATGATCTGGAGTATGCCTGGGGTGCTTCCTCAGCCAGTGGACGCTTTCAAAGGCCAAAAGCCCTAAATCCATTTTTTTAATTGAACTTCTCGAACCATTTAACAATAACTACGGGCTGTGTGCAAACATTACAAAGAGCCTGTGCAGCAAGCTACAGCCACAAATCACACAAATTACTGGCTTGGTAAACCATGTATTGTTCCCTTTGTGTTGAGACTGACACAGAAGTATTGATTCAACTTAATATTTACTTGACATTTTTCACTTTGTGGTGTCGATGCATTCGATTACATTATCTCTAGTCGTGCATTGCCAGACCTTCCTCCACAGCGCTGCGGGGGAAGGTCTGGCTAGTCCACACAGCATTCCGAGATGGGAAAAAAAATGTGCTCTGGTTTATTGGCATTTCTTTAAACCAGTCATAATTGTCTTGGGCGGCACTAAGTGCCGCACGGAACCCCGGTGCCGTTGCAAAATAGCCTCTGGAAGGAACTTGTTTTGGCTAAACGTGTACGTTCAAAAGTTGTTTTAGTGGTGCAACAGAAAACTCAGATTGGACAGGTAGTCTAGCTAGCTGTCTGGATTTACCCTGCAGAGATCTGAGGAGCAGTTAACCATAGTCCTCAGAAATCTACCAGAGTTTAAAATTCCAACACAAAGAAAGTGGAAGGTAACGGACATCCGGCCGAAAAGAAGGACATCCTCAAAATGTGCATAAAAATACGTGAATGGATACGTGGCGAGAAAGTGGCAGCATTACTTGTTCTATTCTACTATGAAGGGAAAGTAACAATAAAAAAAGAAAAAAAAATGGAGCCGCAGACTTCTCTGCAGCAAAGTCCAATTAAGAGCAGACTTAGGTAGGGATGTCCAGATCCGATCACGTGATCGGAAATCGGGCCCGATCACGTGGTTTCAGACTCGATCGGAATCGGACGTTACCTCCCGATCAGGACTCGGATATATAGGTGTATATATTCTCAATTTTTGTTAACACATCTATAGTTATGCGGTGGCACAGAGTTAGACCCTTTTGATTCCACACAGAAACAGCAACGCGTGCGGCATGACATCACTTTGTTGTAGAGACGCTATTGGTTAAATGGCGGCAAAGTAGAACACAGAAGCAGCTTGAAGCGGAAAGCGCGAGTATGTCTGCGGACAGTAAGAGTTAGGAGTGCAGTTCCTAAAAGCACATTACTGGCTTTTCAAACACTGTGGCACTTTCATTTTTTTATTTGTTTACATGCCTGCCGGGTATTTTAAGTTGAGGTGCTATTTGTTTTTATATTAGACTTTTTTATATTTACTGTTGCACTAAAGTCCAAAAGTGAAGAATTTCTGTTATTACTTGATTGTTCAAGCTACCTCACAGAAGTGCTCTGTTTGTTAACAGAGTTGTTGATGTTAAAATAAGGTGAATTAAATAAAAAATAAAGAACATCCTGGATCTGTTTTTTTCGCTCTTCTTTATTCTTTTTTTATATATTATAGAAGTATCGGATCGGGACTCGGTATCGGTAGATTCTCAAAATCAAATGACTCGGACTCGAGGGCAAAAAAACCTGATCGGGACATCCCTAGTCTTAAGACAACAGTTTTAGCCACAACATATAAACTAAATACTCCTATCATATTAAAATAAGTATGCATGTTATGCAATATTTTCACACCAGATTAGTTTTCTGATTTAGCTACTCTACATGTAAAACCATGCATCACGCTACAAACTGATGAACATCAAATGGGGAATTTAGATCTTTTTAGGATAATTTTTATCGTTTATTTTTACAGTTTGTGTGTGTCTTTATTTGTTTACTGACACAGCTAATTATGCATCTAGAAATGAAAAAAAAAAATAGAGAAATACAGAATATGAGCAGCAATGTTTGAACAGTCCAACGATGTTGGTGTGTATGTGTGTGTGTGTGTGTGTGTGTGTGTGTGTGTGTGTGTGTGTGTGTGTGTGTGTGTGTGTGTGTGTGTGTGTGTGTGGTTTATCAGTGTTTTAAGCCCCCAACGTCTCCTTTCAGGCAGCGCTGCCTGGGCTGCACTAGGATTAGGCAATGGTTAGGGTTAGGTGCCTTGAAGTAAACGGTCGCAGCGCTACCTGGAAGGAGACGTTGGGGGCTTAAAACACCATTGAGCGTGTGTGTGTGTGTGTGTGTGTGTGTGTGTGTGTGTGTGAATGCATACTGTATGCAGATACACAGGCATGACAAGGTTATATTGAATCAGCACCTGATGGCAGTGCTGTATGTCTTAAAAAATCTTTAGCACATAGTCAAGGCTGTGACAAATTTGGAACAACTGTTAGTTTTCTAAAATAAAAGAGGACAACAAATTAAAAAAAGGCAGACTTGAGCTGCACTGAATCAAGATAACGAGACATAATAGGAGCCACATACAGTAAACCTGACAAGACAGCCTGTCAGGTTGAGGCCGAGGCCAGGAGGACTGTCATAAGTGGGGACTCTCACAGGACTTGAATATTAATATGTCAGTGGTTTGCATTAGGGGAAGTCAATATTAAATGAATTCAAAGCTAAGCCTGTTCTTTCTCTCTCACTCTTGTTCAATTTCCTCCTGTTTGAGAAACATTTTTTGGGGACTATTTTCAGTTCCAATGAATACAAATGTTGAGCACTTGTGAGTATTTACAGGACTAGCATAGTGTACGCTGTAATAAAACCCAATACTGCTGTATTTTTAACCCACTGATGTCTTTTAGGGCGCTTTCACACTTCCTCTTTGGTCCGGACTTCTTAGTTTGAGCCAAATCAAAATTACAGGTGTGAAACCAAAATTTGGTCCGACCCAAAGACATGGGCCCTATTTTAACGATCTAAGCGCACGGCGTGAAGCGCCTGGCGCAGGTGCGTTTAGAGCATGTACCAATCCACTTTTGCTAGTTTAACGGCGGAAAAAAGGGTCAGTGCACCAGGCACATGGTTCTAAACGGTTATGTTTTGGGCGTAACGTGCAATAAACCAATCAGTGTCATCTCCCATTCCCTTTAAAAGCTAGGTGCATTTGTACCTTGGCGCATTGCTATTGTGATGGCGAAGTAAAAGCGAGCGAGCAGATCATATCATAATACTATTTCACATTGTAATATTTTTATTTTGTATTATTTATTTTTTATTTGTGTGCTGCTGTGCGTCCCTGTGTATGTGTAACAAGCATAGTGTGCGCACGCTGTGCATGAGCCTAGGCACATTTTATTAATGTGCTGTAAAAAATAACAATGAAATGCTGTGTTATGGACTTTTGACCACTTTCTAAATCAGATCACTTTCCACTGCCTCAAGATAGCAATATGCCAAGCATGCACCTGAAGTTCTGGCAGGCTATTGTCGCGTAATGATAGAAGCATAGCTCCTTAAGGAATAGCTCAGTGCTTAGTTTGTATGTGAGAGATAGTGGCGAAGATGCGCTCAAAGCAGACAGCTGTCGGCTATCAGAGCAGAGAATAAATTGGCAGTTTACTTAAGGCCGGCCACACACTGGCTGCATGGCGTGAGCGTGTCAGCTGTGTGGCGTGTCCGTTTTTTATTTTGGCTCCCAAGTTAACAGATTAAAGCTTGCACGCTGCCTGCGTGACACACACGTCTCAGGCGCGGCGCAGAAAACGCGTGCATGCTATAAATAGGACCGACGCCTATTTTTCACGCGACACGCAAGTGTGTTGGAGCATTTTCAGGCAAAATGGAATACGAAAAGATGTTTATATGTCATTTTGACACAAATACATATTAATAAATGATATGTTGATGTTCGAAAGTCTCTAGGATTTGACATAAATGCAGATATAAATGTAATTTAAAAAATTAATAATACATTTTTAAATATTGCACCTGTCAATACAGAACTAAATATTCTGTAGCCTATTTTGCCATCAATACTGCCAACGTTGTCTTTGTTGTAATCAAATCAGTATATAGTTGTGTTTAACATGAAGTATACTGCTTGAGAGCAGTAAATCAATGAGAAACATACATGTGTACAGACAAGGCTAGCAGTAGCAACGCCGCGTCAGACATGTTTCTGGTGTGTAAAGACAGAAAAATCCATGCAGCCTAAGTGGTAGTAGATGTACAGCGTATTTTGTCATGCTAAACTGATTCTGACAACAATGCTAAAGCCAGTATTTTCCTCTTTTGAAATTTACATTCTGTGACGGAATTTTTGTTTGTGTTTTGGCCTGTGCATTGGTATTTACTGCCCAGTTTGACAGCCAGGCTGATACTGCCAGATATACCTGTAAAAACTCAAACCAAGCGCGTTACTACGGTGGCCAACAGGGGCAAACGCCCTGCAACTTAAGAAAACACACACAAATAGACAAAACACAAGCCGATTAAGAAAACAACTTCATTAATTTGACAACACATGCGCAGCATTCAGCAAACGCGTTGCAAATACACACAACACAACCAAAGAGATGAACGAGCTGCAAATATGAAACGATGCAGAAAGAAAAGCACACAAACCCAGAAAACAAATGAAACAAAAAAACGCAGCATCCAGATTACATAAAGGAAGTTCTCCAGACCTCTAGAGGGAGCAGCTAGTGGAACAGCTCGATTTCCGACCCCACAGGGAGAGAGCGTTCTGCCTTTTTATTAAGAGTCGGGTATGACTGCAGCCTGGAGAACTCCATAGACTGTATATTAAATTCATATTATTATTATTATTATTAATAATAATAATAATAACATAATATATTAATAATATACAGTCTATGCTCCCGTCTCATGCCCTCCCGGCTGGTGCCGTCCCCGAGCTTCGGCTTTTCATAATAAAAGCTTGCGTCTGGTCCGCTATGTCTTCGTACTTTGGTGTGTTGGATGTTTTTGAACTAAACAATACGGCAATCATGCTAATGAATACAATAACTTTTTCAGCAGATGTCTTACTTACAACACAATGGAGTTAGCAAAGCAGTTTTGTGTTTATATGTGCGAGCGGGACTTATTCAGTTTGATAAATCCGACGGTAAATTGGCTGGTTTACTAAACAGGGAGGGACTATAAATCCTGTCTGTTTTTTGTATTTCAAGAGCGAATTGCTCCACAATATGAATACAGATTGATCACTTATTTTGTTGGTAACCGTTCTTGTATAATCACAATATTACACTTGAGGAGGCCTATACTTCAGTAATGCGCCTTTTGGACCTCGAAATTAAACCCTCTCATGTAACATGGCTTAAACAAACGTCAACGTTAAACGCTGATGCAGTTTTAAATGTTTTATTACCACGAGTTTACAGACGTCTCTGCTGATTGATGCTCAGCATTATCAGAATGTTCTACGTCTGGCTAGCAGCTCAAGCGCTCAGGAGTGCTTAAGGTCATTTCTCATTGAGTGTTTTGACCCAACAGTGTCAAAACCGAAAGGGATGTTCACATAGCTTGTTCACAGTTTTGATTCTGTAAACTCAAAAAAAGTGCTGCAGTCAAAAGTTTTACTGCAGTAAAACAAAATTGGTACCTGAAGGCTAAACACTGCATAGACTAGCATGATAAATATGAAAGATAAAAAGGAGTGATCTAAATAAATCGAAAATAAATCACTTTGGTATTGGTTTTTGACAACCCACATTTATTGTTGTTAGTCAGGCAGTGAAAGGTACTGCTCGCTGACATTATCTGCAGTAGAGAAGCTAATGGGCCTTTACATTGATGCTGCAGATTCTGTCAGTCAAACATAACCATGGATAGACAGGATTTGATGGATTTAAACCGACACAGACATGTATGGAATTTAGAGGAAAAAAAATGGAAAGATGAGGTAGAAAGATGGGTTTCCATGACAGGGTAAAAGCAGGAGAAAAACTCAGGAAAATAAAGAGAGACGGTTGGGAGCATTGTGTGTCAGTGTAAGAGGTAAGTGATGGGAGAGAAAGAGAGAGGAGGGATACTGAAGGAAGAGGAGATAAAAAAAAGAGGGTGGCAGTGAGGCAGGAGAATATTTGAAGAAGTTGATTAAACAGTTAATAGAGCTCAACAGTGCTCAACTTTTTGAACAGCTCTGGTTGCGAAGTGATTTTCCCCATTCAATTCATCTTCATTGACGTTTCATTAAATGATTACATAAAGAGTTTGAAGCCTGAAAACAATCCAACCGGCTACAAGATAAATCGTTATCATAGACCATTTGATTCGGCAAAAAAGGCAAAAGGTACAAGACTGTGTAGCAGACTTCAGTGGTAGCAGCTCGCTATAGCTGTCCGTGGGCTCGGTAAACATTTCCATGGTAACAGCGAGCTCCACCTATCAAAGACTATCACTGGTAAGCTTTGGAATGTGGGACATTATGACTTGTGGCTTCTACAGAAGCATAAACCTTTGTTTTTTTCAATTTCGTAGCTCGTGGTGAGTTTACCTTGGGTGGTTTAGACATTATGGCTGATAATCAAAATCCTTACGGATAAAATGAATGGGATTTTCACTTCTGGACCACACAATGTTGAGCTCTATAGTACAGGTCAGCAAAGGTCTACCACCTAAAAATACAATACTGTAAGTAATCGAGTGAACCCAGATTGTATCTTCAGAGTCCTGCAGAGAGAAATACCAGAGAAGAAAACTCACTCACTGGACTGAGTGACTGTCCAATGACAGAGGCAATAAACAAGTGCCAACTAATTATTTCAGCCTGGCATGAATATCTACTAATTATTGTGACCACAATGCTCTCCTACATCCATCCACTGAATGGAAGAGCAGCTGTACAAAGCTTGGTCCATGCTGTTTCTGAAGGGCCATTTGTTAACTTTGGGGTCATGTATTGTCCCCAACTCAAACGTTTTTTTGTGCCTTTTGTGTTCCATTTTCTCCATCTTGGTGTCCAAAGTAAACACGCCGATAGAACGGAGGCTTGTGAATTTTTATTCTTCTTAACTACGGTCTTAAATCCCTAAACAGTCATTAGTTTATGGTTATGCCCAACTCTGAAAACATTAAATTCAATAATAATCAAAATTACTTTCAAGCCAATACATTCAATTTAAAAGTGCACCATCTCAATCTAAATTTGCAATTAATTTAATTAACTAATTTGGTTAAGTCACGGCTTAATGTGGCCATGACCAAGAATGATTTATGCAATATGATACTATATCTGCCGGCACTAATCCCATTATTAACCTACCAGAAGAAAAATACCTAATTAGGGAAATCCTCAATGGGGAGGCCATTCTGCTTGTCTGCTCCTCCACATGTGGCTGATTACATGATGTACATGTTCACTTGGCACAGGTGTAGTTTGTGACATTAATATTTGATGCATTCCATTCAGTGTGCCAGCTCCAGTGCCTGGTATAGTGTTTGCTGGCTTACTTACATGGTTACTGGCACACCTATATGGAACATCACTAATGTTATTACTTTTCATTCCTAAGACAATCAGTTGGATTGTTTTTTAATATTACGGTTGGTTGGTCGGTCAGCTGTTGGAGAGATTAGAATTGGAGTTTTGTTTCTTTTTGTTAGTTAGTTGGGTGGATTAGGGGCAGAGTTTTTGGTTGTTGGTTTTTTGGGGAGATTGGGGATACATTTTTCTTTGGTTGATTGTTTGGTGGGATAAGGCTTACTGTTTTTTTTTCAATTTGTTTTTCTGGTTGGATAAGGGTTACAATTTTTTTGGATACCCGTATTTATGGATATGATAATCAAACAGAAAGAAAGATAAAGTAACACTTTACTTGAAGGTATCTACATAAGAGTGACATGAGACTGTCATTATACACATGACACCATCATGAACACATGAACCCTAACCCTAACCATAACTTCTCATGACGAAAACCAAATGGCACTTACTAAAAGAAACGTTACGTCATAAACGTTTGACTTGTTTATAATGTTTATGACATGTTCTCTAGATACCTTCAAGTAAAGTGTAACGATAATCATCAATCATAACCTTTATTTAAGAATCTCGGAAATCATTGAGGTTTCCCTCATTTTCAATGATGCCCGAGATGTAAGACACATAAAACATGACGCACAAACCAATTAAATAATACTCAATGAAAACAATCACACACAGAAGTGAAGTGATATGAAATTACAATCTTAAAAAGTGCAAATGCTATATATGGTGATGACAGTCCAACGAGAGTTTTATGGATGAAAAGACACAATTGTTTTTTCGTGCCTTTGTGCCAGAGAGGTCCAACCAACTTTGTTATATAGAGTACAGTGGTGGGTGTCATAGGGATCAACCGTGATGAATCTGAGGGCAGAGTGATAAACCGAGTCCAGGGGTTTGAGAGTGGAAGCAGTGGCATGTCTATAAATTATGTCACTGTAATCTAGGACTGACAAAAGGACTGCCTAATAGTTTTTATGCTCCACAGATCAGGAACAAACTCCCAGAAAACTGCAGGTCCGCTACAACTCTCAGTTCTTTTAAATCAAGGCTGAAGACCTTTCTTTTTGATGCTGCCTTTCTTTTAATAATTGTTAATTTCTTATACTGCACTGTAACTTTTATTTTCGTATTTTATCTGTTTTTAATTTTTTCATTATTTGAATTGCTCTTTAATGTTTTATGTAAAGCACTTTGAATTGCCCTGTTGCTGAAATGTGCTATACAAATAAAGCTACCTTGCCTAATAAATAATAAAGATGTACTGCACGTAAAACGGTTGAGAAAATTAAAACATTTAAATAAAAAAGATGTATGTAATGCAGCATCAGAACAATAAAACAATAACAAAGAGATTACAAACATAATATAGTAATTTCAGCACAGGAATAATGAGAAACTGTTTTTAGTTATCAGTGCAGAGATCAAGGGACAAAGGCAGGGAGAGAATAAGAGAACAAAAAAGACTGCTATAAAGATGGTGACACTAAAGGAGAAAGTGTTAAGATCAGATGTAGACAGAGCTGACAGGACATCCTGTACTCCTACTAATAATGGACGATGGATACAGACATTCACATATCTAAATATATTTTAAAAAACATGAGAAGCATGGGAGCAGATAAACTTAATTCATGAGTGACAAGTGCAAAGTTTGAAACATTTCTATGTTGACGTGGCTGTTAACTTTTGTAAGATTGAACACTGAATACTGTGAGCTGAGCATATTGTTCAACAAACTTCCATTGCACATCGAGGGTGTATTTATTTGGTCTAATCGAAAGCCCACCCTCGATGTGCTGCGGACTGCCGTCCACAGCAGGCAATTTGTCAAGTTATTAAATTTGCTGACGACACAGCGCTCATTGGGTTAACCCTTGTGTTGACTTCGGGTCACATTGGCCCGTTTTAAATTTTTGTTTTATATCAGAAAATATTGGACGTAGAAATAAGCGCTGAAAATGTGTAGAAGAAAAATTTTAAAATTGAAAACGTTGGAAAAAGCAAAAACAAATTGTGAAAAAAGGCGTCACAAATGTCAGAAAAAAAAGTGTTTTTAACAAGGTTGAAACGAAGACAACACAAGGGTTAATTGAAAATGATGACTATAGTCACTATCAAAATGAGATAAAAGCTTTTGTTGATTATCGCGACACTCATTTCCTAGAATTGAACGTTAAGAAAACTAAAGAATTAGTAATTGATTACAGGAGAAATAAGATGACAACTGAGGCAGTGGAAATCAAAGGTTCGGTAGTAGAAAGGGTGAACACATACAAGTATTTGGGCATTGATTTTAATGATAGGCTAACATGGTCTGATCATGTTGACTTATTGATGGAAAAATTACGTCCACGTGTATATTGTATGAGGAAGTTGCAATCTTTTAAGGTAAATACTGATGTGGTGAGAATTTTTTTTTTTATCAGATATGTAGTGTTTGGAGTTACTGTGTGGTGGGTTGGGTGGGAATGCTGGGGCAACTGAGAAGGCCAGGGTTGATAGAGTGACTAAAAGGGCTGGAAAAATGGTGGGAGAGTTACAATGACACAGAAAATAACGAGGGACCTGGGTCACCCTCTTCATGGTAATTTGACTGGTAGGGTTATGGAACGTAGTGGTAGGCTAATGTCTCCTGTGACATGAACTAAGCGGTATGCTCTCTCTTTTATACCTCAGGCTATCAGCACAACAAGCACTTTAAACATACATTTCTATAATTTCTGTACTGTATTTATGGTCTGTTTGTATTGTATTTATGCGCTATGTTTTTATGGGCATTAAGGCGGGTATGAGCACTGTCATTTCCATTTCTATGGATATAAGCACCTCGTCATGTTAACAACGGTACGGTTTTGATCATCAGCATACCTATGTCTACCAGTGTTTTTATGGTTTTACTACACTTCCCTGAGGTTCATTAACAATTGTAAAGCTCTGACTCAACACTGCGAGTTATACGGGTCAGCCCGTCCTCACCCAGAAAAGGACCGCATGGGTCAGTTTTGCAGGCAGCGATTTTGACTGTAGTATTTATTACGAGAGCAAACAAGGAAGTGAGGAGACAAAGTATAACAGCCAAAACACAGCGGGCGTATGCGTCGCGTATAGCAACGTAGCGCAGCTATTTTCATTTTTCCACCCATGTTATCCAATCTGTCTGTTCATACCGGGCGCGGAGCGTCCGCGTCGGCCCGCACGACTCCTCTATTTGTTGCGCGAGACGCGAGCGTATGTGTCAATCCAGGAAGGTAATCACATACAGGAAGACCACAGTGCAGCCAAATACTTTACAAAAACAAAACACACACAAAATTAAACACCTAGGTTCATGGTGATTTTGGCTGTCTTGACTTCTCACAGCGAGACACGCGATCAGGTACACGGAGAGAGAGACCGATGGATGGACAGAGAGAGTGACGTGCGCGTGCACGCACACGCACACACAGCCACATATAGGCTACAATTACCACAGTTTTCACCACTCATCCTGTCTCTTTCTATCAGAGAGAGAGAAAGAGAGAGAGCGAGAGACAGAGAGAGAGAGAGGGAGAGCCGAGAGGAGAAGGATCGCTGTGTGACAGGCACATAGAAATACGCGTCCAGTATGAATAGCCAGGTGCACGATCAGGCGCCTGATCAGGCACGTATCTACGCTATGCGACACTTAAGCACCCGGTGGTTCCAGCTGTAAGAGCGTGAAATTCTGCATAAGGAGGCAGGTTAGGGGTGCTGGATGGGTCAAACACAGGACTTTCTCTCACTCACTGGCCGTCATTTATCAACCTAACGTAGAAACCAGCGCAGAAATCCTCTTACGACAGGCTTCACGTGTGATTCATTAAACATTCTGTATCACACCAATCAGAGCATAATTATATCACAACCCAATATATTCTGGGTTTTGAGGCCTCGCCCCTACAATTTACGACATGGCGAGACGTAATCCGGCTGAGAAGTGGCACTTTTCAGAGGTGGAGATTGAAACCGTGATATCTCAGGTTCATTTGCACCAACGTGTGTAGATTTGGCAGCCTGAAAACTGGTATTAAAGGCTGTAGTAATAATGTGGAATGGAAAGAGATCACTGATGCAGTCAACAGTGTTGCCGTAGTAAATCGTACACCAGCTGAAGTTTATTTACATGCTTGACATATGTATGCTATAGTCCTAATAGTAATATACAGGCTTATAATGCAATCTCTTAGTCCTACATGGTGTACCTATATTTAAATAAACACACAGTATACAGAGTTTATGCAGTGTCTTTTATTTTACTCGTGTTTTTTTCATGATCAGAGCCAACAGCTGTGAGGGAGAGCGCGTGTCCTCCGCCCTCCGTGCTGGACCACCACCCCGACCCTGTCTCCTGACAGCACAGGGGCTGGAAAAACAAGCCGAAATAACTCGGTCAATGGCAGAAATAAATCGTAAAAAGAAACTATAAAAGAAAAACTAAAACCTGAAGAATAAATACAAATGTGCATCATCATGTTTCCTGTATTGAGTTTCATTGCCAAACATAACACTATAGCCTACCTTTTAAAAGAGTGGAATAATATCCTGTCTCCTTGGTGTAGCCCCCAGTTGGGGCTGTGCTGGACACTGCTCTCTGGGCATCGGGTCATCTGGCTCCAGAACCCCACACGCTAAAACAATGTTGAAGACTTTTTCTGCCGTGTATAGTAGGGTGCCCCCCCTCCCCGCTGATGCAAGACAGAGCCATCTGCCCTTTTAATCAATCCGATGGAGCGCTCCACTGTGGCCCGTGCGTGTACGTGTGCACTGTTG
Organism: Zingel zingel; assembly: GCA_023566125.1. NCBI lineage: Eukaryota > Metazoa > Chordata > Actinopteri > Perciformes > Percidae > Zingel > Zingel zingel. The sequence goes on from CM042334.1 coordinate 18,720,220, forward strand.
TACCGGCGAATAGAGGTCTTCTAAAAGAGCCAGATCTGCCATTGCTGATAAATGATCAACTGATGACTTCTCCTTCTCCTGTTAAACTGATTATTTGCTGCACCGCAAGTCCACACTGACTCCAAAACTTGCGTACACAAGTTCAGACCAGACGTGAGATTTTATCGCAGCCTACGCTCACGTTCAAATTGATAAATGCCTTGCTTTGCGAAGGAATCGGCGTACGCCCCTCCTACGCCTGTTTTAGGTCGTACGCACGTTTCATAAATGAGGGCCACTGACTTTATGGTAACATTAACAATATCCTTTCCGCAACTATAATGTCAATCCAAACAGTTAACTAAGAGCTATAAGAGGAACTAATTATTTAAAAAAACGCCTTCATGCTCAGCCACATTTTGTATTCATCAACTTGTAGCTTCTTTCAATAGATTTCACCACATTATAAAGTCACAAAAGCCGAGCAAGGGCAAACTGTAAGGTAGCTATTCTTGTTTTTGCATAATTCCCTCTGAAGCGCCAAGGAGGACAGAGAACGAGATTGTTAACAGATAAAGGAAATTTGTATTCCATATTGCACCTGATTTGCACTTGTCAGTTTGTCCTCCTTCTTCTGCTGTCTAGCAGAGGTGGAAGAAAGAAAAAAAGTCAGGACACAAGAAAATGTATTATGAAAATACCACACAACGCCGGCCATGTTACTGTTTCCATCTTGTTTTGAAATGGAAAAAGCAACCACAGGTTGACGTTCAAGTGGGAGAACAAGATGAAACACTCCAAAAAGAACTCCAGATCATGCTGACAGATACAAAGCCCTGACATATTATCATGGCGACGGTGGAAGCAAACATAGCCTCTTAACACACCTAGTGGATACAAAACAACATTATTATCAAACTGAACGGGAAAAGAGAGGACGACTAGCAGCGTGTGAGAGACAGACAGTGATGGTATGTGAAAGAGGACGATAACAGACGGCGGGCGAGAGCAAGATGGCAAGAGAGAGAGAGAGAGAGAGAGAGAGAGAGAGAGAGAGAGAGAGAGAGAGAGAGAGAGGGAGAGAGAGAAATATACAGACAGACAGAGAGAAAGAGAGACAGAGAGAGGGAGAGAGAGAGACAGAGAGAGAGAGACAGAAAACGAACCAGTAAACAGCAAAACTTTCATGGGTCCATTGGCCATTGTTGCCAGGCAACTGTCTGACCCTGATGGGCATATCATGGTACCGTGCAGAGAGACACGTGTGTGTGTGTGTGGGACACACACACACACACACACACACAAATAAACTGTGCCATACATACCTCCAATGAGGAAAAAAAATGTCTTTTTAAAAACTAATCATATAAGCAGGGAGAGAAACAACTTGCACCAGAGACCATTGATCCAACTACGCTTCTAAATGACACATGCCATTTGTCTCCTCTGATACCTCTCTGCCATCAGTATCGATCTAGGTATCCTGTATAACCATTCCTATCGCTTCAACAATAACAAGCGGCACCAGATTATTTTGAGAAACTGAAAGGACAGAGCACAACTTTCAGTGGAACAATATGCATTATGAGCATGAAAATAAACGGACGGCTCAAACATTGAAAAACTATTTCATTTCAACCAAAATTGAGCCACATTATGAGCCATGGAGCATACTCATATTGTTCCTCTGGGTATAGCTGAAGCCTGCTTTAAGTGGGGTTTTTTCTTTCTGTTTTTCATTAGAAGGATGGTAACGTCAGTCAGTTGGCCACTAAATGGATTGCCATCACATTTTTGTACATTCATTCATGCTGATGAAATGGAATAACATTGGTTATCCCTGACTTTTCACCCAGAGTCACCATATGGTCATCATTTAATCTGTCCAATTCTTTGTTTTTTGACCAAATACCTACAAAGCTACTGACATTAGACATCAGCCTGTCTGTACTTTGTGTTTAGTGCTGATGTGGTTCACAGGCCTTTCTCTTCCTCTCCTCCACTCTCTTTTGTTGTAGCTCTGAATGTTTTTCCTCCTTATTACCTCTGTTTTGTCTGAACAAATCTGAAGTGCTGCAGGCAACAGCCTTCCTGTGGATATCACAGTGAGAATAATTACCACATTTTTTGGCAAGAGTTCGTCTCCCGCTGGTTTGTGACCAGGTGGTAGTTAATCTCTTCTGTAACTTCTGATGGGCATAATAGCATGGTAATGTCACTATTTATCAGTAATTGGAAGAGGAGGAATGCATCTGCCCTTCACCTTCAGCTCTTTGTCTGTTGCAATTCTCAAACTCTTTGCTACGGGAAACAAGAACAAACTTCGAGCTAGCAAGTTGCACGCTTAAAATGGCAAGTTTTTAAGACATTTTGGATCGTGCAACAAGGAAAGGCCTGCTTGACTTCTTTTGGGGAATGACTGTAAAGAGCATTAACTCTCTAACTGGGACGTTGCAGGCTGCAAATGTTTGACCAAAACGAGTTCCACCCCGAGACTTTTTTGCAGAGCCACCATCTCTGCGTCTGGAACTTAGCTCCGCCCAAGACGATGGGGATTGGTTTAAAGAAATGCAAACAACCCAAATCGTTTTTATTTTTTTGTCCTATCCCATAATGTCCGTGGTGTAGCCAGACCTTACTCCACCATGCTGTGGAGATAGGTCTGGCAATGGGAGACTAGTCCAGTATAAAACCTACTATAATATTGATATATTTGGTATCGATCTGCTTGTCACTCACAACCCCCCACAGGAGAGCAAAGGGTTGAACATTGATTCATGACCATGAGCTGCTTATATTTTGAACATTTTAATGTATTTGTGCACTCCCTGTTTGCAATGTCTTTGCTTTTACTAAAATGTCTTAACCTGTAACCTAACCTTATGGCACATCATAAAAAAAGACAAACACACACGAAGGACTGCAGAGAAGAAAAAAAACAGATCACGCACAGAATGCCTAGACATCATCTGGGTTTGTGACTCACGGATCATGGGTTAAACACAAACACTTGGATTTTAGTATATCGTTAGAGAAGAATTATCTTCCTACCGCGCTTCGGGGTGGTTCATCTGCTCTATATATTCTTGCCTGCCTGGCTGTCCATCTGTATCTAGCTCTGTTTTCCTCCTTATCTCTTACTCTGTGTTTTCATCCAGTTTTTAAAAAAAAGCACAAAATGAAAAATGCTGATTAGTGAACATAGAAACACAGGCAAGAAAGCAAAAGGCTCGCAGTCAGAATTGCTATTTTTTTTTTTTTTCCCGGTGTCAATTAAGTTTGAATACATTTCATGTTGTTTGTAGAACAAAAGCAAAAGCATTTTATTTCATTAGCACTTACAGAAGGTTGGACATAAAGCACCGCACACTTATCAGGGTCAAAGCCATGGACCTTTTTCACAGCAGACATTAGGACTTGTCATAGAAGAAAAGGCACAGGTGATACTAATAACGTCACCGATTACCCCCTTCATTTCAAGTGTAACAGTAAACCATGACAGTGTGACTGAAAACTGAAGCAGTCAAATCAGCCAACATTCATCGTCAACATATTTTCTGTGAAAAAGGCCTACAATTAACCAGGGGCAAACACAGATAAATGTGCCAAAGGTAGGGTTCCTATGGAATGCCCAGTATTCATTTTTTGACCTGTCACTAGGCCCTGCGGTAGGTATCAGGCTGTGCCAACAGAAATCTACTGGGCCCCATGACAAATTAGCGCAACACCTTAAAAGCACTGTTGTTACTCTCTCTGCTCCTCACCACGGGGCTTCTCAGGTGCTGCAAGCAAATCACTCCGCCCATGTAGCAGTGCTTCGCCTTTCTGAGAAAATAGTTCCCAGTTTGTATACGGTTAGAAGATGGCTGTATCTCGTGTGACCTTGTTATTTGTACTCGCTGTGACTATACAAATCACAACATGTAAATAGGAACATGTTGGCGTTATTTTCTCACTTATTGGGAGCAATAGGCTAGATGGAGCCAGTTACCTCCAGGATCTGTGCTAAGCTAGGCTAGCGGTGGGGGCGTCAGACAGAGTTACGACACGCACGGAGATGAGAAGGGTATGTATGGACTTATCTAACTCTGGGGTATACGGTGAATAATCTAAAGTCCCAATATGTCGGTGTGTTCCTTTAAAGCATAATTAGGTGGTAGGAGGTTTTAAAAAATGCCCTTGGCCATTGATTGAAAAACCTTCAAGAAAGACATTGAAGTAACTTCTACATTTGTCCAATAAAATGCACCAAAGTATGCAAGGTACATCACAGCCATTCTTAAAGCCTGAAGGAGGAGTTGTCCTTCACGAACACTCCAGCATGCTATTATACTGGGAGTTAGGGTATTTGCAAATCATAGATAAAAAAAAGAAAAAAGAAAAAAAAAGAAGGCAAAGTCAAAGCAGCAGAGGTTGAGATATCCCTACTTTTAGTCCATAGTATGAATCCTGCAATTACTGCAATGCAACCAGATCCCCGCCCTGCCTGGTAAACACCCATGTATTTCAAATATCTCACTTTGTAGTGCAGGCTTTCTGGTAAACATTTAAAGACTCCAACCCTCACCCAAGAAAACTCTGATGACATCATAAGCGGCTATAATATGACAATAATCCTCCTGATCCACAGAAGACATTATACCAACTTTTCACCGGCTGAGTAGTACCCTCTCATGATAAAAAAAAAAAAAACTGCTCAATATGAGGTTCCTTAAATGTCAATCCTTCCCTCTGTTTTTTCCTGCTCCGGTAATTACCAATCAACTCAAGTGTGCAGGCTCTAGCAATAAACTGAATGTCTTATAAATGAAGGTTCCAGCAAGCAATAACCATGTGGTGTTTATCAAATTTTAGCTGACAGAAATACAACTTTAAAAACACATTAATGGATGATAACTATAAATCTGTACTGTGTGCATGTTATGGATACCTATCACGCTGTATACCTTTTTACCATTTCATTAAATGAACATGTCCTGGTGATAAAGCTATCTATTGGAGGCCTGGCACATGGGAAATGGATTTGTGATATCATCTTTCCGTTTTCCTTGGTTGCTTTCCATCTGCGATGGCTGTCCAAACAATCATCATTACTGAAAATGCCTCAGGTTTTTCTCAGGGGTACAAATTAGAAACTTTCAGTGTTGGAAGGCCATTTGATTTGTGCAGCTATGTAAGGGAGACGAGAGAGGAAAGTAAAAAAAGAAGAAAAAAGAAGAAGAGAGAAACAATTGGATCAATTAGCCTCTCGGTGAGCAGAAGAAGAAAAGAAAAAAAACTGTGTGGACCCAGAGGCGTTTTCGTGTTGGACAACCTGCTGATTCAGTGGCTGCTGCTGAGCTGGAGAAGTGAAGAGACAGGGAGAGATTCCACGTAGATTTCTTCAATTAATTAAGTGCTGCGGTTCCCATTCCCTCCAAACTTCTCAAGATCGATACACTCCAAAAGGAATGGGAGTACAAGAATGAAAACAAGTACAGGAAAAGTTCCCTCTCTCTGTCTTTAAATCTGTGCGTGACAGCCTGAGAGAGAAAATGAAATAAAGAAAAGGAAGACAGCTATAAATAATTTAGAAGGAGAGATGCACATTGGTGAAAAACTAAGCCCAGGCAGTCGCAGAGAGTTTCACATTGTTTCCCTGTTGGCCTCACTCTACATAACACATCCGTTCCTCCATCACATTCATCAAACCTTCCTCCGCCATGTCCTTTAAGGTCTGACAGAAGGTGACGCAGCGATAATGTTCCGCATCAAAAGGCAATGAACTGGCGTGAAACGCACAGGCAGGAAATTGAACCGCAGCATACAGATGAGAGGAGCACACTTCTGGCCAGAAACGTTGTTTGTTTGAATCTCAGATTAGCTGAAAAATCCAGAGCTCTTTGATAACTACACTCAAGAGTAGAATTGTACCTTTTGACACTGGAGCTGTACTCTTTGCAGACATCATGTGGTACACACTTTCGATGGGTCACATTTTTTTCGGCTGAACACCGGAAAAGCCTGTGCTTGCGTATCCAAAGCTGGGCCTAATTGTGTTTTAATGTTATTTTGGAAGTTATCTGTTGTAGTTATGGCTGATCCTGGGGCAGGGCCATCCCAGAAAAGAAGGAAATTAAGCGAAGAAGAACAACTAAAAGCTAAAAGGGAAAGTGAAAGATGACGAGCTAAAACGCGAGTCAACTTCGGTGAACAGATGGAGACAATTGAGGGATTGTAAAATGTTTAAAAAACGTCCCCGAATTAGCCCTGAGGTATGTAATATGCCTATTTTATTCATAAAATAGGCCTACCTTTACAATGTGGTTGTACGTCAGTAGCCGACATTAAATTACGTCCCACTTCCATTTAGCGCGGACGTTTTGTTCCTTTTAGTCCGTGTTTGTGTTGGCCTACTATTTTCTTTACCCATGTCCCCCTGTACTTGTGTAAAGCATCCTTGGGTCTCATGAAATGCCCTATACTAATTTAAGTTATTATAACGTTGGTAGCTACAACAACCTCTTAATGCTTTGGCTCGTGACAATGATCCCCGGTTTAGCTCACAATACATCCAGGCTAAGTATGCAACACTTGAAATGCAGCGATGCATCTGTAACTTATTGATTTTCTGTCTGAGCAAAACATTCATCGTGACTATATGACCTCTCCGTAACGCTAACTCAGTAATCTACAGTGGGCAATAAAGCACTGTAAAGAGAAGACCTTTAGGACAGCAAGTGTGGTAAAAACACTACCGCTCTTGTCCAAAGTGACCGCTACAATCAACACAAACTGAAAGTTACATATAGCCATTTTAAGCAATGAAAATGTATCTTTAAAGTCAAATTAAGTCTCTTGCTGAGAGATAAGCGTACTTATATATATCCTAGGTAGGGCTGCACGATATTAGGACAAGATCTAACTGGATTATTTTGACTGATGTTGCGATTGCGATATATTTCACGATATTGGAGGGAATGATCATTTTTGTATCATTATTCTCATTTTCATTGAAAAAAATTAAAAATAAAAATAGATAGAAGTATGATTTTTTTTTGCGAGGATCTGTACCAAACAAAGATTTTTTCTTTAGTCTGTAGGATACGATTTGTAGGCTGGGACGTCTCTGCAGCACCTCAATACTTTATTTTAGAATGGTTTGACACATATTTTGCCTGTAACAAATAATGCACACCCCTGCGATTTGGATATTGCACTAGTTCATATTGCGATTTCGATAAAATTGCGATTAATTGTGCAGCCCTAATCCTTGGCATTTCTTTACATTTTTTGAGTATCAAAAGACTTTTGAAGAAAAGATTTTTACAGAGGATTGGCAGGGAGCAGCTTCATATGGGGAAGGTGTGTAGCCACAACACAGCCTCCCTATGCGGTTATAGTTCTTGAGCTCTATAGCTATAGCTCCACTCTCCTCTCTCTTTCCATCTGTGTGTATTCATGTTCCAGAAATGCTTGTTATTAACCTAGCTCCGGGGAGCTTCCCCGGAGTCCGTATGTTCTTTGTCCCCCCCAGCACCATCATCTTGGATCATGATGGCACCTACATCATGGTGGCAGCTGTCGCCGTGGTCCTGCCCTACGACCTGCTGTGCCCCATTACACCCTGCAATGCCCGCCGTCGACTCGCTATGTCCGGCCAACGCCCTGTTACGCCATGATGTGCTCTACGACACCATGAACTATTACAATTACTCTAGTCATTATCTTAATTGTGACTTTTTATTGCCATTGTTCATCAAACCCCCAACCGGCATCGTCAGACACCGCCTACCAAGAGCCTGGGTCTGTCCGAGGTTTCTTCCTAAAAGGGAGTTTTTCCTTGCCACTGTCGCACTTACACATTCATGCATGCTCTTGGGGGAATCACTGGAATTGTTGGGTCCTTGAAAATTACAGAGTGTGGTCTAGACCTACACTCTATCTGTACAGTCTCCTGAGATAATTCTTGTTATGATTTGACACTATAAATAAAATTGAATTGAATTGAATATGTTGCAACAACAATCACCTGAAGCTCAATATCAGCAAAACCAATGAGCTTATGTTGGACTACCAGAGGATCGGAATAGAACACAACATAATAGCCATGACAGTAGATACTGCTTAAAATTTGGATGTTGCTACAAATTGAAAAACGTGGATGCTTCACTAACATCTTCAACCCCGCAGCACAGAAGATCTATAAAATCACCACAGTTTCAAGGTGGGCATTCCCAGATTAGGGTAACCAATTCAGTATCTGACTAAATGTGAAATATGGTCACAGTCTCCCCTTCTGGTCCTGAGTTAGGGTGTTTTTCTGCAGAACATTATGTCGTCACAGTGAAGTTGACCTTTGACCTTTTGGATCAACGATGTCATCACTTTTTTTATTTTAGCCTATTGGACATTTGTGTGAAATTTGGTCATCATTAGCGTAGGAATTCTTGAGTTATGGCGCAAAACGTGTTTTGTGAGGACCTCCAAAATATAATACGTTCATCCTGGAGTCCAAGTAGATGTTTGTGCCAAATCTAAAGAAATTCCATCAAGGCGTTCCTGAGGTATCACGTTTGCGAGAATGGGACAGATGGAAGAATGGACAACCCCCAAAAACATAATGCCTCAGGCCATGTCTATTGCCGGCGTGGAGGCATAAAAAGTGCACACTGTGATGTTACTCTGCGATGTTACTTTGTGTCGTTATTCAAATCACAAGGTAATAAGGCTGAAGTTCCAGGACTACCTGTTGTTGTGAGTTTTGACTGTCTGGTCATGGCATTACAATAACTGGATTCATAAAAGAGAGACACAGCCAGACAGCATTGAGTGTGCTGGAACTGATGATGACTCAGACGGAGCGGAAATAACACAAATAAAAACTAGCGTCTAGTCGGAATCGGTGCCAATGATAGCAAGCTAGGATAACTAGCATCCACTTTCCAAGTGTAGCTTCTACTTTCATAGCGGAATACAAAGGTAACAGCAAGACGTGTCCATGTTGAATGTTGTAAAAAGGACTGACATCTTAATAGCCATCACTGTGTGGCGTTGGGGAAAAATGCTCCAGTCAGTAAAGCACCACCAAATTGGACAGCATGCTTCCTAGCAACATCGACCACAAGATGTCAGTCATCACTGCCATAGCTAATGCTCACCCAGAGGCTTGACGCTGTTTTAGCAAATACGTCCAAACAACGTTTTATCCTTTTTTAGGATGGGCGAATATGCACAATAGCTGCAGTATGACTATAGTTTGCTATAGTGTCTTGCACAAAAGAGAAGAATTCAAATATCAGTTTGAATTAAAATATTGGTCCTAATTGGAAATGGCCAAATATGGATACCATTCAAGTTGTGATTATACATTATATTTTGAATCTTAACTAGCCAGCATTGTAATACATAGACACATTACTGTAACTGTAATTACTGTAACATCCTGGCAAAATGCCACTGGACCTTTGTTTCAAGAGAAATTGCAACAGATGTGTACCTTTTATTCTCTATTATTGTGTTACATGTTCCAAATGTAAAGCACGTTGAGCTGCACTCTGTGTATGAAAAGTGCTATACAAATAAAGCTTATATTATTATTTTACGGTCAGAAAACTACTTTACTACTGGAGTGAAAAAGTTAAGCTTTTGGTCTCACAAGGGCCTATTATGTGCTTTTGGTACTCCTCGCTCTGCCTCCAGTGTGAGTGTGTGGAGAAAAGAAAATTAGCTGCTTATTTGTTAAGTGTCTGATTGTAGTAGGCATCTGCTCTAAGTTCTAACAAGGTTCCCACTGTGGTTCTGATGTGAAATCCCCATGAAGCTTTACATCCAAAAAGTGGTAGCGAATACACAGTAAAACACTGTTTCTTCTTTCTTGACATTTTAATGCAGAAATGTTATATATTGCACCTTTAAGGTGTGGGAAAATTAACCTGAATCAAACCTCTGATAAGCAAACACCAAACCCTAACTTTGTGTTACCGACATTCCAGCTAATCAGTGTGAAGCCTAATAGAAAATCACCCCCTGTAGACAACTAACCCAGCCACAACACAACATTGTCCACTGGACTGTTTCAGCATTAGCAAGTAGCCCATCTACCCACGCAGCCCTTTCCATTAAAGGAATTATTAAACCCGACATGGAAATTCTCATTATCTACTCTCCCTAAGGTCAATCATAACAAAACCAATGTGTGTATGCAAGCAGGTTAGTAAGTGCAGTTATTTGGCTGGGATTCTGCTACAGGAGCTGTTTGCTGTAATGCTGTGGTCAGTTTTTGTTCTTAAACTTTAAAGAACATATTAATGGGTATTAAGGTCCTTTTAGGGTACAGCTAATATCTAAAAAGAACATTTTATGCTTCCTCTTGTCAGAACATTTTCAGAAAACCTATCGCACAGACATGATGGGGTTGGTAAAATGCATTAAGACATTCCTCTGATCCCAACTATGGCAACCTCTCCTCTTTGTAAAAGATAGGTCATGTACACTGTAGTTGGCTGCAGCTTTTGCTTTTGATATTATATACTCTCATAAATTGAGAGTAACATAAGTATGGATGTTCATATTCTGCAAGGTATTTGCTGCTTAGTATGCACTGACACATTTTTAAGACTTAAATAAACAGAACGCCATAAGGCACACTTTGATTCCTCCTAATGCTGACTGAATTATTTAGGACGCCATGCATTACGTATTAGAAGGATCTGGAATAGTTGGCGCCTGCATGTGTTTAAGTGTGAATTCTTTAAGTGGGTACATGCTTACAAGGAGCTTCCTGCCACTTCAAATACCTGGAGAACCACAGGAGGCAACGCGCTGATCTATTAAACATGCTGCATGGCTTGAAGAGTCACAGCTTAGCCTGTGTCTATTAAAGTGGCTTACTTCACTAGGGCTGCAAATAACAGTTATTTTCATTGTCGATTATTTTCTCGATAACTCAAATGTCAGAAAATGGTTAAAAATGTCAAGCTTTTTTTATTTATTTTTTTAAAGCTGACTTTTCCCAAGATGACAAATGCCTGGTCTTTGAGTTGTGGACAGCTCAAAGATGTTCAGTTTGCTGCCACAGAGGAGTAAAGAAACCAGAACATTTTCACATTTAAGAAGCTGGAATCAGAGAATTTTGACTTTTTTTCTCATACCGATTATCAAAATAGTGGGCAATTAATTTCATTCTACACCAAACCAATTAATAGAATATTCTTTGCAGCTCACTTCACCCAGCTCTAACTGATGGCAATGACCGTACGGAGTAGTGCTCTGCACTTGAACCAGACCGGGACCTTATTTCCACTGGCCTTAATTAACAATTGACACATCAACACTCTGATCCACCACTCATTAGATCTGTCAATGAAAGAAACCGCAAGGCAGTTTTTAACTCTTGTATCAAATCGCCGAAGTTCTCCAACCATGCCAGAGCAGCTGCAATTACGCGTGACCATTACACAGGGCTATGGCTATTAACAGTGCCCATATAATTAACTCAGGACATGGACCTGCGAACGATATCTCAATCATCATCATCAAAAATGGGAGATAATTAATGAATCAATTTAAAGCCCTATTACAGTCTTTTCAAAGTGCTTCAACGTAAAGGATCAAATTAAATGAAGTTTTTAGAATGTGCTTTTGATTGTCACCCAACCTAAATGATGCATTGTTATTTCAATTCAATTTCTCACCTTATTTTTTAACTCCACCTTATCGTATCACCTGCAAATGACTCCAGAAAAAACATGTGTATGCATGGTCTGAGTTATGCATGAGCAAGGGTGCTTATCTATTTATTTTACCCAGTTTCTACACCTGGTCACAGGTGTAACATTCCAGTACAGTGGTGTTATTGTATTTAGTGTTGTGGAGTTCATGGGGCAGTGTGTATTTAAAGTTTAATTCCAGTGGGACAGGGCAATGCTCCATGTGGTGGATTTTCAAAATTATAGCCACTGCCCCAGCAACAGAAGAGTTGTTTTGTTGTCGTTGATCCAGGCAGCGTGCGTACATCGTTTAAAAGTAATAATTAAACTCAAATTAAACTTAAATATCCTACCCATAGAAATCTCTATGATCCTACCAAAACGTTATGGGCTAATGTAGCATGTGTGTGAATGAGGGCAATATTTAAATAAACTGTCCTGGTCTCCACTAGAGCTAAGACTCCAAAACTTCCACTGGTGTTTCCAACTTCCCTCTATTAATTATAGCACACCCACATTTACTATGGTGTAGCTGATTTGCCAATCAGTGGCCCAGCTGTCAATCAAAATAAGTTCATCGATATAGACTTTAACAAAAAAATATGAGAAGGGTCAGGGTTTCAAGGGAAGTCTTGAAATAATAACTCTTGTTCTTTAAATATTAACAAAAACTGCTATGCTTGGCTCCTAAACTCCAGTAGTGGCAAAAACGCTACACTCAAATCAAATGTTCAACCTGTTTCATTTAGGAATGAACAATTCTCAACATCTCCATCCACATCGAGGATAAACATGTAAAAATGAACTAGAAACGTATACATAATATTTTAATATATTTGTTCCAGTTGAGAATTGAATCGTCTAATGACTCAAAAATCAATGGGGAAAATGTTTTTCATTTCTGCTGCGCTTCAGGAGGGACCAACATATTATAGCTTTTTAAATGGATATTCAAATCATGTTTTCCCAGCCTGTGTGTTTTATTGATAGTGCTGAGGAGGGCTTCTAAGAGCTTTTTTCTTTGAACAGAAAATCCATTCGTACTTCGAAAAGATGTCAGTCTTTAGAAGTGAAAATGCAATTTAATTGTAGTTTTAAGCGGCTAACATCCTGCTTAGTAGATCAAAATAAGGTTAGAAAAAAGGCAAAACATACCATCCACATTCATATACCACACATCTGAAGGACTAAAAGGATGGGGCTTTTGGCTTTTTATCTTCCGTGATGGCTGAAAAGACAGCGACTGCTGCTTCACAGAGAGGCTTTTAAAAACCAAGAACAAAGGACAGGAGGAAATAAATCCCAAAATGAACCAAGTATCTTCAGATTGAAAAGAGAGACCAACCACCGAAACTCCTAAATAATTTGAAGACAGAAACATTTTCCAAAAACAAAAATAGAAAATCTCTAAAGACATTGAAAGATAAAGAGGAAACAGTGTGAGTCAGTGTAAGAGTGTAATACTAATGTCATAGGGTTTGGATGTTTGAGGATGTGTCCCTGTGCATGACGCAAAAGAGGAATTTAATGAAAGCCTCACAATAATGGATGACATCTGGCAAAGTCGATCTGAAGTTTGGAGACTACCCACTGAGCATCAAAGATTGACCTAACTGTAGTCTCGCATTGCCAGACCCTCCTCCACAGCGCTGCGGAGGGGGGTCTGGCTAGTCCACACAGCATTCCGGGATGGAAGAAAAACGTGCTCTGGTTTATTGGCATTTCATTAAACCAATCACAATCAGCTTGCCGCTGCAAAATAGTCTCGGAAAGGAACGTGTACATTCAAAAGACGTTTTAGTAGTGCAACAGAAAACTCAGAAAGCGGAAGGTAACGGACATCCGGCCGAAATGAGGGACATCCGGTGGAATTTCCGGCGGCACTTGAACAATCCCGGAAATTAAACGTCGTCGATATAGACTAACCTAACTGTAATGTGTGGTGTCTACATAGTGAATAGACAGAATTGTATATCAATTGCACTGTACAAGCTACTTTAAATGACATCCATATTAAGACACAACCTGTTGAGCTCAACCTAATGCAATTTTATACTCTACATGGTGAAGTAGTGAGCAGTGATAATTTCAGCATGAGCCCTGAGGCTATAAGCAGCTTCTCCTCTGTGGCCGCCGTCATTCTACGCAGGAAAACAGGGACTCTGACAATGATGCCGATGAGCCATGACTGAAATACATGACTGTTTTTGATCTGTTATTTGCACACCATTGCCACAGTGCCCGTTCAAATTGGGACATTTTGAAACTTGCTTGGCCTCCGGTATCGCTGCTTGCAACTTTCTGAAAAACGCTCATCCAAACAACTTCACACTCGACACTGCCCTTCTTTGGCTCCTGAACAATACGCCTGTCATGACATTTGCATCCCCTACCAATGCTAGAGTATACGCATTATTAGCTAATAGCTAGCTATTTGGGACTGGGCTATGTCTGGGAACAAAAGGGTAATTCCGAAAGTTACATCACTGATGTTTGCAACGTTTGACTGTGCTTGAATGTACTTTAGTGTGCGACGGAGAGCGAGCTGTATGGAAAGAGTCTGGATGGTTTCTTTAAATACAAGTGATACAAGAAATACAAGTGCAGCAGTGTAAGGAATGGATTACACAGTGTATTTGTCTGCTTTAATGTCAGCTGCTAACACTAGCATATCCAGCTAACTAGCTTCAAACTTGCGGTATTATAACCAGCATTACATTCAAGGCCAGCAGCATTTCATACTACAATATATTATGTTTAGGGGTTTCAGATTATGTGATTAAAAAGCTGTGATCGTGATAGTAGATCGGCTGTGTAGCTAGTATCGCCCCACTGTGTGGAAGCTGGTCCTGGATGCCACTAATCAGAGTGTAGAGGCTAACATTAGCTGCTCCTGAACTGATTTGGGGAACGCTAAAGCAACTCCAGCCAAACCTTTAATCCAATCCTAAAAGCCATTTCTTAAAAAAAAAAAAAAAATACGAACAATGTAGCATTAATCTTATCTCTTACTTGTCCAGGTATGTAAGCTAAGCAGTAAACGGGTGCATATGCAGGTACCCTTTACAGAGGACCCCTTTAAAGAAAAGTCAGCCGGAAACATTAAAACGTTGGCTGGAGTCAGCGTTTTCAACCGATTTATGAAGCTAACGTCAACTTCAGCTGGCTACAGATGGAAACCATCTGCTTGCAAAATAAGTCATTACAGTCATGAAAATTGACAGTCCGGAAGTAGAAATAAGCTGCTTTTGTCTACCTCTGCCTAAAATCAAGGACCCGTTGTTTTGAAAATTACTAACAATGACAGACAAACCTACAAAAACTATTTGGAGCGGTAAATCTGCCACCGTTGTACTTGTCAAGTGCATATGACAGTCCCTCCAGAAAAACGCGATTATGCGATCGCATAATTCAATGCATGATCAGCCAAAGTCCGCATTTTTATGCGGGGGCCGCATTTTTTCAAATACACCGCACTTTCGCCGCATAAATTGCCGATTTCCGCGCAAAATATATTGCATGATTTCATAATCCCATAACTTTTTCGTTGCAAAAAAGTCACATATATCTTAACAGAAAGTTGAGAAATGTTGCGTTTACTTTACACAGCAGCAGCCATTTTCCCGTTGCCATGGGAACGTTATGAAGTGACGTAATTACGCGATGTGAACATCATCGAAAAGCTGCAGACCCGTGATGAAGCCATGATGAAACAGTCGCAGTTTTTGCAAGTTCCCGCAATTTTTGCAAGTTCCCGCAATTGCATCGCATAAAATTGCATAAATATCCCGCATATTCCATCGCATTTTTTAAGAAAATGTGCCGCATAATCAAGGATTTTTGCCCGCAACAATCACAAAAAAACTCCGCATTTTTCTGGAAGGACTGATATGAAGGGTTCATTTCCATCTCCGTTTTTATTTTAGTAAAAAAAAATGTCATTGTGCACTTTAGGGATTTTCAATCACAATGGTGTTGGTTTATTCACTTTTAGAATGGCTTTTATGTGTTTACAATACAGCCCGACCGATATTAGGCATTTTCCAAACTAGGCATTTATAATGGCCGATAAAAAAAAAAAAAAAAAAAAAAAAAAAAAAAACACTATGCAACACCAACACTCATAACATGGTTGAAGGGTGTTTTGTCTGTTTTTATTTTACTTTTTAAATATTCATTCATCAGAATCATTTATAATGACAAATGATTCTGATAATTGAATATTAAAAAAATACGAAACACACTTCAATCATGTTATGAGTGTTGGTGTTGTATAGTTTGTCCACCAAAGGGCGCTCTACAGCGTCCCTGTTGGCAACACTCTTTGATTTTTTTGTTGTTATTGTCTTTTTCTTCAAAGGACTTTAAGTTTTATATCTGAAGTTTGTATTTTTATACATTTTATTTATCAGAACTTTAATATATTTTGATGTTCCTCTGTTCTGTTGAGACAATAAAACAAACCATTCTTTTTAAACTGCATTATCATATTAGTTTAGTGAGGACTCATAAATAACTACAAATAACTAATGTTAAGGAAATCTGTTTTTATGTTTATATAAATATATATATATATATATATATATATATATATATATATATATATATATATATATATATATATATATATATATTGGCCAATATATTGGAATATCGGATTTTTAAATCATCAAATATTTGTATCGTATCGACCTTAAAAATCCATTATCAGTCGGGCTCTAGTTCACAAATGAACTCTTGTGCCATGCGAGAATGCAATTAACCCCAGTTGTTCTATTAGAGATATTTAATGCACAGGCATTACATTATGGCATTTTCAGCCTTTTTTAGATACATTTTATGATGTAACTGATCAAGAGAGTGAGCTACACAGGCACAAACTATTATGACTCCCTACTTTCAAAGATCTCTGCGTACAGCCGACTGGTCATGCTGCACTCTGAATTGCATGGTCAAACATACAGTGAACTACAAGGCAATGCGATCCCCAAGGCACACATGGGAATCAAACTAATCATATTTATACATGTATAAATATATGTGCCCTTTGCTGTTTACTGTGTTGGCCGACTCGCTTCGGATGCCCTGAGGCAAGCCACAGGGATGCAATGAATTTGTAACTGATCCGTTGAAGACCGTCTGAAATATACATTCAATGTGAGGAAATGTACCATTGTAACACTGTAAACGTGAATGGCATGCCAAACAACATGAGGGATTCATGTTGTTTGAAATGACAGCATTCTCAAAAGGTAAATACTTTTTCAAGGGTTTAGAAATAATATTTTAGTCGTAGCTTATCAGAGCAATGCCATTCTATTTGAGCATGAATATGGCTTCTTGTTTCTTTTTTTTGTCTGAGCGCAGACTCTTTCAATTTTAACAAGTTCTCAAAAGTTTCTTTCCTTGCTTTGTCTTGTTTTTCAGTTGAACACTTCCAGCTGCTAACTGTGAAATGTCCCTGAAAACAACATCAATGCAACTCAAGACTTTTTCAGATCTAACATTCAGCAGCTCTACCTTGACACCAGTCCTTACAGTACCAGTCAAAAGTTTGGACACACTTTCTCATTAAAGTGAATGGGAAAGTGTGTCCAAACCTTTGACTGGTACCTTACATCAGTGGTCAACCGAAGCCCCCTGAGATTTAAATCTAAAAATGTCATTCTCATCATGACACAATCTCAGGATAAGTGTGAGGTCACCGTGACAATAATTGAAATGAAGAGGAGTGAGCCATAGATACATGAGTCAGACGTGCATACACTGACAAATGCATTCAAATTTAACTCAGTGTTTCAGCTATTTTTGATTAATTAGCAGTGCTCGGTATCTATCTGTCACTTGAGTCTGCCTGAAACTTTTTTTTACAACAGTTCTGCATGTCAGGAAGGTTGAAGAGCCTTGCTATTATGTATACTGGCTCACTAACATTGCTTCATGAACACTTTATTGTAAAAGAGCCATTAATAATGCTATTATTTCCACTTGTGCTTCCCCTGCTGTGACACGTCAACATAGCTAATGTATTACTTTACATAATTAGAGACAACAACGCATGCAGGTTCCTGCTGCTGCAGTTTTTCCTATCCATGTCCACCATATAAACAGAAACTCAGGAGGGTCACTGATGGTACACACCTGACAGAGCTTGGGAGTGTTGCTCTCATGCAAGTCATAAGCTGTTAAGTTTGTGCTATGCCAAGAATATCCCAGAAAGGTGCATTATTTAGTTTTATTGTTTTGGGCTTACTAACAACTTAGAAATAGTGGTGTTGCATAAAGACCCACAAGAGGCTAGCTGCAGTGTCTTTATCCTTGTAAAAATAGTGACGCATGGACAAACTGGGTCAGCTGCTCTCTTGTGCACCGATACAGTCCAGTCCGGTTTTTATTGCTAAGTCATAGTGAATTTCCAGCTTATGAACTAAAGCTATGTAAATGAGACAGTGTACCCCAGGTCTCCTTCAGTTCAGTCGCCAACATAACCTCATAACCCAGAGGAGTTGTTCCTTTCTGTGCCTCCATGGAAGACGGGAAACGTAACAGCTGTATGATAAGACAGTGCTGCTCAACCTGCCAAGGGCCATAGTGAAACTAAACACATAACACATTTTGTTTGTGCTGAGATATTTAGGCGCCCGCAATATCTTTGTTTACTTTGAAAGTTCAGCTAAATTTAACGCCTCCAGCATGAGTTCAAATACACCTTCAGGAAGACAGGACACCTGCTTAATTCTCCTCAATTGGGAATTCTTTAAATGCTCCTGTGTCAGTCATCAAAGTCTCCCGTACCTTCTTCACGTGTGTGAAATGAGTTGTGCTGCTCCTGAGTTTTTCCTTAACAGAGAGCAACCACCGGATTTTGTGACAGTAGTGTGATTATAGCATGAGTAAGCATAACGAAAGCTTAACTACTATTAAATGAATCTGCTTATTGTGATCTGTTCAGGAAGTAACCTATGATAAATAATCTGTATACAGGAGGAGGTGTATTAAGCTTGTGTCCTACCCAACAAGTCGTCCAACCCATACGACCACATAGGTCAATTGTCCATACCCTCTTATACGACCCACAGGAGCGTTTCCTATAGTGGCACCCCTACTGTTGACAACACATCCTCATACCTAAACATAACAGTCAAAGTCTTAAACACATGGTTGGCGTTTGGTTAGGTATAGGCAACAAAACAACTTGGTTAGGTTTTGGAAAAGATTGTGGTTTGGGTTAAAATAAGAACTTGTTAAGTAACTTCATTGACGTACATTCATCATGAAGCAGTTACGTGACGTAGTTATGTACGTAACTTAGCTTCCTTAAGTTAAAATAAGTCAACGTTGACTTTTGGTTTCATGCGGGACACGAACAGCCGTCTCCTGGGTGAAAGTCCACCCGACCTCCTCCCTTGCTCCCCTCATAATTACTACGGCCACTAGAGTGAGCCGACCAAGATAACCATAATATGGGTTGTAATATCATAATAAGCTGCTTGAACAAACGACCTATGGGGTCGTTTTTTGGACAAAGGAGGACAGTTTCGTCTTACACTGTACTTTCGCCGTTTCTTATTAAAAGTCAGAGAAACTCCTTCACGTAACAATACAAGAAAAGACAACTATTTTTGCTCCTGTTTCTACCTGGTTGTCATTGTTCAATAAATTAGGTTGAGGTACACTCTGGATTAATAATTATCATAAGGAGTTATTTCTTCATTAACTGTGTGACCATCAGAGAAGATAAATAAACATGTAAGGCGTGTAAAGTGCAGCATCACCTGCTGTCAGTCACCAGGTTTGGATTTAACCACACGGGTCCATGCAGCTATGATGCAGGATGACATCCCCAAAACTTTTAAATTAATAAGTTATCCGTCAGTCCATATGACTTCATTTTGACTTCTCTGAGTTGGTGTGAACATGAACCAAAAGACTGGATGTATCATTTCTTTCCTTGGTCCGGAGCAAATGAACCAAACTACGGTGTGTATGATACAGAGTTGTTGTTGTGCTTGGATTTAATTGGACAAGGTTTAAGGACACACACTGAATATAACAGATTAATTAAAATGTAACCAGCCAGTGAGGCAAGGAGGAAATAACATTGATTTATCTGCCACAAACAACTAGTGTGCTAACACACAAACACGCACGCACACACACACACACACACACACACACACACACACACACACACACACACACACACACACACACACACACACACACACACACACACACACACACACACACACACACACACACACACACACACACACACACACGGCTCGACACGGAAACAGCCGTTTCCTTTGTTATAAAGTATTTTTCCACTTTACGTGATTTGTTTTTCTGCATTTACTTGTTCTAGAATGTTCCACCACGCTGCACTCTTTTGTCATATAGATGCCTGTGCAGTTTGCTTGTAATTGCTCATCACGCTCTAATCTTCCTTTGATTTGTTGGAAAATGAGTTTGCAGCACCTCGGCTTTACTGTCACAAGCACATTGTTAATCTTGTTTTTTTTTTTTCTCACAGAATGAAAAAACACAATTTAGGTCACCAAAAGCCTACCAGCTTTAAAACAGTCAACAATGAAGTGTACTACAATGTGTACGTGACTTTGTGTGCGTAATGTGTGAGATGACAGCATGTTAGTGTCCCACACCCAAGAAAACCAACGAGGATCATTTCTTAAGAGCTATCCAGATTGAAAGACCATCCAAAGTTAGGAAAAACAACCAATAAATGTTACAGATGGACAGATGAGGTAGAAAAGGAGAAACAGAAAAATCCGGACAGTTAAAAGAAGCCATCAGAGAAGCTCCACGTGAGATTTGACAGTGGTAGCCAATGTAGTCCCTCTTCATGCATTTTAATTCTGCCTCAGTGTGATCTGGTGCCTAAAACGTGCATTGACTTGAAAAAAGTGGGACGACAGTGGCTACAGCTGTATGTTTTTTTTTTTTTTTTTTAATGTCATATAATATACCCTTTTATTGTGAAATTCCACACAAATGGTAAGAGTTGATGTGGGTATATGAAGGGAGGCTTGCCTGAGAGAGGTCCAGCTCTACCTATCCTGATGGTCATCTCATCAGAGTCCAAGAGTTGGAACGGGGACTTGTCTGCTTTTTCCTTGGCCAGCTTAGATTCGGGGGGTAGAGCCAAGGCAATGTGGGGGTCAGCACCTACACCCTGTGGATGACAGAAAAAGAGAGCGAGAGAGAAGGGGTTTAAAATCCATTTCATGTACAGAAGATCACAGGCAACCCTTTATTTGTATGGGTGCCTTAGTTACTAGTCTCGCTTTTGCCAGCCCTTCCTACACAGGAGGGTCTAGCTAGTCCACACAGCATTCACAGGATGGGAGAAAAACGTGCTCTGGTTCATTGGTATTTCTTTAAACCAATCAAAATCGTCTTGGGTGGCGATAAGTGCAATATGGAGCAACGGCGCCTCTGCAAAATAGCCTCGGAAAGAAACTTGTACGTTCAAAAGTTGTTTTAGTCGTGTGAGAGAAAACTCAGATTGGACATCTGAAAAAAAAAGTTAACCATAGTCTTCATAAATCCACCGGAGTTTAAAATGCCAACACAAAGGAAGCCCAAGGCAATGGACATCCGGCATTAACGAGTGAAATCCGGCGGAATTTCTGTTGGCAATGGAGCAATCCCGGAAGTGGAACGTTGAGGATATAGACTACTTAGTTACCTACTATTGTTATAAAAATGTTTATTACCTTAAAAACAAGCTGGTATGTAACTGGTAATTCTTAGAAATACACTCAAAATGGCAGTCTAATTTGCATTGGACAAAGAAGCATTGAGATATTTTACTGAAGTAAAAGTAGCCTCAATGTAAATAAACTCTATCACAAGACAACTTTTTGTGTAACATATTCCTAAACTACAATATTGTAAATTTGCATTGTTTGATTATCAACATATGAATATAGATATATGCACCATGTAAGCACAGTCTTAGTACCAGCTTAAAAATAGATGTTGACACCAGGACCCTTTTTAAGACAGGGAGTCAACATCAGGTAATATATCTGGACCTACATTAAGTGACTTTGTCAGTTGATATGATGCTTTAGTTTTAGTTCCCATACACAAAACTACAGATTGCCACAAAGTAATTGCCACACAGTGAACACAGGGACTCTTGGGGATCTATGATCCCAGGGCAGTTTCCTGTTTTGCATGATTGGAAATCCAGGTCCCTGGATTCTTAAAACTTGCAGCTTTCATTTGTTTCACCGGACCAATGATAACCCAGTGAGTGGTGTGTTTGTTCATTGATTGTTGCGTAAAGAAAAAAAATCCACTATCCCACAGCCTCCTTCAAACACAATCAATCTCAAGCCAGTTGATCAATCGCCTTGCCAGGTGTGTCGAGACTTTAGACTCTGGTGCGCCCCCATATAAATGGATTCCATCAATTCAGAGTCAAAAATCAATATTAATCAATAATGCTTAGAACTCTGTAAAACACTCACATTCAAAAACAGCCTCCCTTAAAAAAAAAAAAAAAATTGGCATAACGCGCCCCCGATTTTGCAATGACAACTAAAAACCCCTTTAAACTTCCTAAAAAGGCACTTTAAAGTGCACCGCTTGCCCCTGTAGCTAGAACAGCTTTTTTCCTAGCTGTGTATAAATCATGTGCCAAGAATACCAGCTGTAACATTAAATAAAACACACACACATACACACACCTGGGTATTACAACAAAAGATGAGCAAAATGTAAATATGCAACATCAATGATCAACTCACAATAATGCTTATTAGAACTCTGTAACATATTCTGAAACAGCTGCTTTTCTTTGCACATGATTTATACACAGCTAGAAAAAAAACCTAAAGCCTTGTTTCCAACAAGCAGTCCGGTTCAGTTCAGTTCCTTACACATTAGAATGGTTATTTTTGCAATTCCATTGTCAAAAGTTGTGGATAGTACTAATATAACCGCTTCATTCCATCCTGTGTTTTCCTTACCCCTCTGTTGAGATACCTAGCACACTGATCCAATACTAAAAGGTGGAGCTGAAACACTGCATTCCGCAATTGCTGCAGACGTTTCTCTGCATCGTCGGTTTTACACGTTTTTATCAACAAATTGGATGTCTTCTCTTGCCATGAACCTACATTATCTCTAAATAGAAATGACTGTGCTGTTCCCATTTCTTCCACCTCCACTACTTTGTGAAAAACAGAAAGTGCGCAGTTTTACTACAGTAAAGGAATAGTTTTTCACGTTTTCACAACTGTGTATGTAACCTCAGACATCTTACCTGGACATATTGGTATCTTTGCTCTTTTACCTGTTCACTGTTTCTCACAAACGGCACAATGTATAACTGCTTCATTCTTATTGTGTTCACTAACAGGTCTAAAACAAGAAACCATTGCTATCAGCAGTGTTTGAAATGCACTGGGCTGAAATCTGTACTTTTTTGAATGTGCGGTTAACAGTTTTGACATCAATGTGTTAGCATTTGAACAACAATTCCATGAGATAAGTGTGTAGAGTTTTTAAAACTGTGTTCAAGCAATGAAAAACAAACTACAGTTTGGTTGATGAACTGCCGCTGTGCAGACTGTAGTTAGAGTTTTGTTACTTTTGTTACTCCAGTTGTGCCTAGTCGTCTAGAAATAGAGACAAACTGTAAGTGTACCGTCTGCGGTGGAATCGCAAAGCACATCTAGTGTTTAGGTACGTGTCAGTACGGGTTACCTACCGTTCTAAAGATACTATACCGAAAGTGTTTGATGAAAAACACCGCTTAAAAGGAGAATTCCGAACAATTTTTACGTTAATCTCGATTGCTATAAATATGCGAGTACAGTTGATAGAAAAAAAAAAACGAGCCGAATCAGTGCAGTCAACACGGAGTAGCTGCAGCTACGTGTACGAGCTTCCACTGAGCTAAAACGGCAGTTTTCGGGGCAAGTTTTGAGTGCCTTTGTGCCTCTTAACAGACACAAAATGCAATTAATATGTCTGGGCCACATGAACAGGGCCCTTACATGACATCAAGATGCGTTTTCAACTCAGACATTGTTTAAATTCACCTACCCTGTCTCTATTCTGTCGGTAGCTAGCTCGCCCTGCTAGCTGTAATTGTAATTGTCACGTTATTTTTAATCTATTGATTCGTGTACAACAACACGTTTATCTCGTTTTTTTCGTGGTGGCCAGCACGAAATGGGAACCATCTATTCAGAGGTTGGGTTTCGGAAAAAAACAACGGGGAAAGGACGCCTCACATGCCGGGAGACGGCCGCAGGGGACGCGCGACAATAACGGGATGGCGGAGGTTGGTTTTAGGAAAAACACAACGCCTCACACGCCGGGCGGGGGACGCGCAACAATAACGGGGCGGTTGTTATTAGGAAAACAACGGGAAAAGGACGCCTCACACCTGGTCTCCCGGGTGAAAGGCCTGTATTGTTTGACCCATCCACCACCCCGACCAACTTCCCTACGCTGATTTTCATACTACTCCCTATTGTGTTCGTGCTGTGATCATATTATTCAGGAAGTGTCTTTCTTAAGAGCAGATACAATAAAAATGGGAGTTTCATATTCATATCATTTATTGCTACACATTGCATGTGTAGCAATATATAATAATATTGAGGAGGTGACGCATCGTGATAGCAAATCGATTCGAATCGTTGACAGGATAATCCTAATCAAATCGTGACACCAGTGAAGATTCACACCCCTGATAAAAACAGTTGCACAAAGTCATCTTAATCAGGTTATTCATTGCCTGCAATGTTACTTGGGTTACTATGACAGAGATAGGATGTTAACACACAAAACCAGGTTACTGAAGCGTGAAGTGACTCATCAGCACAAGGTTGGTTTTTATTGAGTGCTTTAAAAGTTTGTTTAATTTCCTGTTGGAAGGAAAAAAAATGATCAGTTAAGCTACACTTATTTCAGAAAAAAGAGCCAATGTTGACACCCACTACAAATAAATAATCCTGTCAGAGGATTTCATGTCAGACACTGTCTGAGGCCAACAAATACACACAAGACTAAACAATCAATCAGCGTCACTGAAAATTGCCAAATTACTGAAAACAGAAGGCCCTTATATTGAATAGAAAACCATTAGATGAGTAATGTCTAAAAGTATGGGCTAAAAAAACCCGACATCCATTTTTCATCCCCTTTATTGCTTCAACATTTTTATTGCTGCCCAGGTACAGGATGTGTTAAAGCAGATAAAGTTCTTGTAGAGCTTGTTTGCATCAGTGCACAGAATGTTCCAGTATCAGCAACGCAAATGTTTGTTTTTTGCAATCACGAGATGCGTATTAGGGCAATAACAAACAAATACTTCAGTGGAAACAAATTAACATTAACACAGCAAGTTTCAGTGCAAATATTATGTAAACAGTACGAGCAACGGGCACGAGTAAGTGCAGTGCCAAGTTTGACGTTGTTTGGATTATAAATGCAAAAGATATCGTTAAATATATATCAGTAAAAGAAGCACACATTGGCATTTGCCGCTCTAGCCGCTGGCCACTCCCCCTCTCACACTGCACACAGCACAGGACCAGAGACAGAGAGGGTCGAAGAAGACAGCGGAGCTTTGGCAGCTAAAATGTGAAATACACCTAAGTCCCACAAAAATGTGCAAAGTAGAACTACTTAGAACGACTGTCTTTGACTTTGAATAAACAAACGACAATTCCCGAATTTAAGGACGTTTCAGAATCCCACACATGCACAGCACAACCAGCTACAGACAACAAGTGGCAGACAGAGCGTTATGCCACTTATAGGCAGGATACCAGACACTGTTTTTGAGTCACATCGTTGTCCGTGTTTGGGGGTGTGTTTGGTCAGAAGGTACCTGAACACCACACGCAGACGCCGTCCGTTTCTGGTGGTTGATTAACTCAGATATGTGCTGATTAGCTCTCCTAACGGGCCGGGTGGGTAGCGCACTGCCATGAGTCCATGAGGCTAATGTCTGGTTACTCCACATTTTCATTCTGATATTTTGTGATTACATTCTGAATCTTCAACGTTCTCAGTCAAGTAAATCAGTAAGTTAGTAGTAGGGTATACAGGGGAGTTGCATATGAAGTGGTTTGGGGTCCTTCTGTAAGTAATTTTGGGTTACAATTTGGTTTTGATGAATTCTACAAGCAGCAATACCACAGGCCAAGCAATCGGCCCGTTCCAAACAGGCACATTTTCAACGGGCACTGCACTAGTTAACATTAACTCAATTAACAGCTATATTTATGTTAATTAATATAGCTATAGCTATAATATCAATGTTAATTAATATAGATGTGAACAACTATTAGCTATGTAAAGATATAGTGGAGTTCTGAGCAGAGAATGAAGTCACATTCATTCTGTGTGTGCTGTAATCCGAGCTTCTCTGTTCTATGTTTGAAAGCATGTCCGGCCGCACGTGCGTGTTAGTGCTTCGTGTATCGGTATCGTACGCCGAGGGCCGTCAGAAAGTGTCGACAAGTTGGGGAACAGTCTGTGAGAGCCATGTGGAGGCAATCCCAGATAACTTTTTCCCCCCTGAATATCGTGTACAGCCTGTTTAAGCGGGAAGAAATTCTTCGTAAACATAGGTCAACATGTCACAGTAGTCACAGGACTGGTATTCTACAGCTGCACTTTGACGCTTGAAGTGAAACTATCTCCAACTTTTAGTTTGGCCCCAGCAGGCCGTCCGGCCACACTTCGCCACTGCTTGGTGTGTTTTCAGCGTTATGTGAATTTTAGAAGTTGGGTACATTGAGATAAACAGTTGGATAGCTTCCTTGTCGGTACTCCTGCCTGCTTCTCCAAACTGGTGGCCTGCCAACCGCCATCTACTGTAAGTTATAATCTATGGATAAGGACCTTGAGGTTTCATCGGGGGAAACAGCCTTTTCCAAGTCCAGCTGCAAACTTCGGATTTGAGTGACATCTGGAATCCAGCTAAGTCTCTCCGGAACATTTGTGTGTTATTTTGAACGCATTCCAGTGTAGCTCTAGCTTCACGCTTGGGCTCGGTGTCCTGCTGGAAAACAAATCTTTTCCAAATGTCACAGGTTTCTGGCAGACTGCATCAGGTTTTTGTTTTCATGTTACCCATTGCCCACATCAGCCTGGAACCCCTTGACAACACAGGTGATCTGCTGCCCATCCCAACAGCATGTTGCTGCCACCAACACACTTCACCGTGAGGGGACAGTATGTTTATGATGTGCAGTGTAACATGGTGTACATCAGACCAAAAGAAGCTTCTTCCAGCTGACTTCAGAGTCTCCCCAATGGCTGCTGGAAACCGAAGCCGTGATATCATGTGAGATTAGTATAATGCCTCTTTTGCATATTTTTACCAAAATTTCAGAAAACATGTAATACAACAAATATTTGTGTTAATGTAAGTTATCAATTGGGAAAGTTTAATGGTGATATTAGTTCAAATATGTTCCCTATTCACCTGCAGTGTCTCCTCTTAACTGGTTATGTGTTTTCTAAAACCAAGTGGCTGCACCCGTAATGATTTAGGTGTCCTTGTCATGGGGGAAAATTGCAATGTGCAGACAGATTTAAGGTTGTAAATGCTGCCAAAAGTGCATCTGTTCTTTTAAAGCTTTTATGTTGATCAATGTTAAAAAGCCACATTAAATCTACTTTGACTCATGTTATAAGTAAGACAATAAAACTCGAACTCTTAAAAGGGAGGTAAATACTTTTTTATAGGCACTGGAGAATACTACGTATCTTTGCACTGGCTATAAAATATGAAACGACGATGAGGGTAAAAAGTTAAATAAATATTTTTTAATAATGAATAACGCTGGAATAAAATATTGTTATGGGAACATTTTCTGTGAGCCATGAATTTGTTTAAATTTCCATTTGTCATTCTTGCTCTTTGGTTGTTCATCAAGCCAGCGGCAATGAGATGCATGAGAAGGATGAAGCCCAGATTTTGTACGGGGGGGAGGAGGGAGGGGGGGGGGGGGGGGGGGGGGAAGTGTTGTGATGTGGTGTCATTGTTAGGCTGAAAACACTAAATGACCAACAGCCACATTTATCCATTTCTTATGAATTCATGTGCAGACAGTTTGCATTTGTACTTAATAATACATGTATTTTACAAGCTGTTACTAGAGCGGGAAGAGACTTTGTCATTTCAATTCATAAATAATGAATTATTTTCTATCTTTGCCGTTTTCCTGACCATTTGTATGCATCTGTTATTGGGGGCAGATTATACCACCTCCATGTACTGTGGGTCGATACGTGTGTGGGCATGTCTGAGTAAGTGTGTATTCAGCTGAATGTGTGTGTGTGTATGTGTGGCATGATGGAGTTCATGTACCATCTCGAGGGGACATTATTAACCCACGGTGACCTTTGGTGACGACAAACGGTCTCATCAGCAGGTCTGAGCTCGCCATTAAACCGCTTCCAGCAGCGGTCTGGCTCAGTTGATCGCTGAAAGTCACCTCTACCTCTCTCTCTACCTCTCTCTCTCTCTCTCTCTCTCTCTCTCTCTCTCTCTAATTCAAGCCTCTATAAGAGTACTTTTACATCGGAACCATTTGATCGCCTTACTTCAAAACGTGCAGGTGCAATCTGCAGGGCTACCGTGTAAATATGTCTGACACCACTTATCACATCAAAAAGATGATTAGGGCTGCAGCTATCGATTCTTTTTGTAATTGATTAATCTAGCACTTAATCGATCGATTAATCTAGCACTTAATCGATCGATTAATCGGATATTTTTTTTAATTTAAATTTTAAAATGTTTTTAAAAAAAAAATTTTTTTACGTTTTTAAACAACCAAAACTAGACCGATATGTAAATATTAGTTATATTTAACCTATTTTCATTTACATATTTGATTATAATGTCACACCGCTCTGTTACACTTATGCTATTAGATCGTTGATCAGCTGTTTCTCCGTGGAGAGAGAGAGAGAGAGAGAGCGAGAGATGCGCAACAATCAGCTGTTTTTCTGAAGGGATAGTCAACGCGTCAGCTCAGATCGTGGTCACCACTACGTATTTTCTTGTCTTTGATTTTGGTAGTTGTTGTGTTTGTTGTAGTTTCATCGTCCATACGACTCTGTGATTTACTTTTGTCGGTCCTCTTCGAGGAATGGATGATTAAGTTAGACTCAGTATTTTCTGTTGAGATGCTAAAGCACTGACGTCGTGCTATTATTGTGGTAAGCTAGTTTGATTTTGCAGTAGGCACACTGTACAGAGTTTTAGTTTTAATTACGTTTGAACTGATTCCAAACTTTGGACACTTTCTGTCGTTTTCTCCAGCCGGTCTCTTCTCTTAGCCCCTCACTATTTACACTCTGGCATGTGTCGCCAGCAGCAGACTGAGCCGCGTCTGGTGTGCGACAGTAGCAGAAACACCGTCCGTCAGCGATACGTTAGATTTAACCAAGCTTCGAGGCAAGTCATTTTGCATCAAGGATTTTTTGTAATCGAATTATTCAAGTTATTCGAGGAATCGTTTCAGCCCTAAAGATGATCATGATAATTATTAGGTGAAAAGCTGCTCATTAATCACTCCAAATCCATCCCAGTCAAGAAGAACGAAGAAGGGAAGTGTGGGAAGAAGGGAAGTGGGAACACAAGGCAAAAATGGGGTTAGAAGGGAAAGGTAACCTTAAAGGACCAACGACCCATTTTACATAATGATACTTATTCTTCTTCTTATTATTTTTTTTAATTCCAGGAGCTTCCAAGTCATTTTAATGTCCGGTTCAAATAAACCTGCAGAGACTTGATACAAGCTTGAGGTTGGTGATTCCGGCAGTAACCAATTTTCCAACCTTACCAAACCTTGTTTACCGTACAGTAAAAAGGAAACATGACTGCCTCTATGTCTGCCACAAGAAAGTTTTAAAACACAATGAGGATAAAAAAAGAAAAAAAAGAAAACACAAGCACTAAACTGCCCAGGAGTTTGTGTAACAGACTGTTTCCTGCAACAACAAAGCACAGTCGCTGTCTCTTTCCTTTCTCTCTTTCTTCATGAAATGAAGCTGCCTTCACGTACGGTCGGAAATGTCAAGATCTATAAATGATCTGATGGAAAACAATAATTGTGAAATACAAAAAGGTACTTGTTCTACATAGGACATTGGACAACATTTCCTAAAAAGACAGACCACAACCCTAAATGAACCCTAAGGCCAATTCAACCGATGATGGGAGTCAAAAATGTCAATGGTGTTTGCAGTTTTCACACACGAGGAAGGAAGCAACAACAACAAAGTCATCCCTTGTAATTTTCTTTGTCGTGACTATGATGTTTAAATTGGCTGAAAAGATTTAATGAAAAGGAGACATGCAAATAGGGCTCAGGGCCGCTGGGTCTCCCTGGCTCTGCCACGTTTTGCATGCCTGCCGAGAATTGCATCCCCAAGGAACAAGTAATGATTTTTAAGGCAAAGTACTATTTAAATGCAATATAAACTTCTTTGTCAGGTTCATCAATGGTGATAAATAATCAGAAGTCTATCATTTTTTAACGTTTAGAGTCACATTGTTGTATTAGACCCAGTAGTAGTAGTAGTATTTCCTTGCTGCCTGTGAGGTGGATGCAAGATTCGGCAAGAGCTGCTTGCATTATTCGGAAGAGGTTATTGTTGCTGCCTGCATTGTGGATGCAATACTCGGCAGGCATGCAAAACTCGCCACAACACAGGCTTCGGCTTGGAAAAGCTCAGGGTGACACCAGGAACACACCGCAGGCGGCCACATCGTTTCGTCCGATAGTTTCGGCGTCACATTTCAAAATAAAACAGCCAAGTTTACGGTGATTTTGGCTGTCTTGACTTCTCAAAGTGAGACACACGATCAGGCACATGGAGAGAGAGACCGACGGACGGACAGAGAAAGTGACACACGCACGCACACACACACACACACACACACACACTGAGTACAACCACAGTTTTCCCCACTCATCCCGTCTTATTCTATCGGGGAGAGAGAGAGAGACTGCTTTGTGACCGGGGTGTAGAAACACGCGTCCGGTGTGAAAGGCCAGGTGCGCGATCAGGCACTCTTTTATTTACGCTAGGCAACACTTACGCGGGCGGTGTGTTCCCAGTGTGAAGGTAGCTCGCGGCTGACAGCGCCACCCTCCCCGACATTGTGCTTCCCGGGGCAATGCTGCGCCCTTTGGCACGACTGTCAAGCGGAAATAAATGTAGTCCCTGGTTTGTCCGGTCAACACATGGGTAAAGTTCCTGAGTTCCTCAATAAGTTCTCGGACCCCTTAAACAGTTAAAAGGTAAGCTAAGGTAAAGTTGACAGTGCTAATGCTCTTATTTTATCGTAGTATACATTACAATACATTGTATTGTAAAGCAGGCTTCACAAAACAATATTTTCATGTTAAAATATTACATGAAATATAACAAAAATGTTTGAATACATTTTTCTATGTAATGTCAAAGTCACCGCTGCCATATGAATATATTAAACACACCTTATATTTTGAGATTTTTTGTAAAAGTGATATTGTTTTCAAAATAGAAAACAATTTCACAATCACAAATACTTCAGCTAGACCTAGTGACATTTTTTTAATACAAGTGCTCATACTTCATGGTATTTACTGTGAAATATTAACCATGCCAAAGTATGCAACTTGTAGTTAACTGACTATTTTTTTGTGATATGAATAATAAACAAACCTCTGCAATCGCAACACCAACCTTTTCAGCTGGCTGAAAGCAACCACAAACTCCTTCTGTATGGGGATCACAGGTTTGGACTCTGTCCCAGCTGGAGGTGGTGGTGGTAAAAGCTCACTGGCTTAAAATCAATGCATTTTCACTGGCAGCTCTCTTAACAAATACTAATTATTTATGTGCATGAATAAAAAAATTATGATTTTATCTTGCCTTTACTGAGATAAGTTGGCACTCCTGCAGAACGTATAATTGCATTGGTAAAAAAAAAAAGAAAAAGAAATGGGTTTTTAACATGAAGCACTGGAAATGGTACGCAGAGAACTAACTGTTTGAAGTCAATTGTTGTAACCCACGTATGGCTACACATTTAAAGAATTGAAGTGTGGTTTACCATCCCACTGGCCAACAACAACTTGGTCGATGTATCCACCCAGTCCTTCTCGTGGCAGGAAGATGCCTATATAGTACAGACTTTGATGTGCTATAGCTGGACTCTATATGAAAGCACTGCAGCTATCTGTCTGTGTGATTCATTCTGTGTGAACGCTGCAGGGGGAGAGAAGTCTCAGAGGACTTGTCGCAGTTCGGCGAGGTATAGCATGAGTCGAGAAAGAGAGAGAGAGAGAAAGTCTAAGGCGCAACAGCCCCGTTTTCATCAAAAACACACTCACACCGTCGTTCAATCTCACACACTCAAGTACACACACCCACACTGGCACTCTCTAGATGACTCCTGTGCTCTGATTCATACACTCCTGCTATCTCCACTTCAGACTATTGACCGGGCTCAATCTATCATTGAGACCAACTTTTTCAAGTAGAACCAAGCCTTACTGGTGCTCACACACCAAGCAAAGAACTTCCTCAAGTAAGAGATTATGTTCTGCCTTAGAGATTTCCATCACAACAGAAGGGGAAACTTACACACTCCCATTCTTTCCATGTCGACAACTGAGTGAGCTTTATATTGTAAGTTTGACAGTATGTGATATAAAAATAATATTCTAACATAGTTTGGACTACTTTCGACAGGCTTAAATACTAATATACTGTAGGTAACTACAATATGACTGTAAATATAGCAATACATTTATCTGCAAATGTACTGCCATGATTGATCTAGTTTTACTTTGGCAGTGTTGCATCTGAAATGTGTGTACCATATATATATACATATATATATATATATATATATATATATATATATATATATATATATATATATACACATATATATACATATATACATATATATACATATATACATATATATATATATACATATATATATACACATATATATACATATATACATATATATACATATATATATATATATACATATACATATATATACATACATACAATGAGGAAAATAAGTATTTGAACACCCTGCTATTTTGCAAGTTCTCCCACTTGGAAATCATGGAGGGGTCTGAAATTGTCATCGTAGGTGCATGTCCACTGTGAGAGACATAATCTAAAAACAAAAATCCAGAAATCACATTGTATGATTTTTTTAACTATTTATTTGTATGATACAACTGCAAATAAGTATTTGAACACCTGTCTATCAGCTAGAATTCTGACCCTCAAAGACCTGTTAGTCTGCCTTTAAAATGTCCACCTCCACTCCATTTATTATCCTAAATTAGATGCACTTGTTTGAGGTCGTTAGCTGCATAAAGACACATGTCCACCCCATACAATCAGTAAGAATCCAACTACTAACATGGCCAAGACCAAAGAGCTGTCCAAAGACACTAGAGTCAAAAATGTACACCTCCACAAGGCTGGAAAGGGCTACGGGGAAATTGCCAAGCAGCTTGGTGAAAAAAGGTCCACTGTTGGAGCAATCATTAGAAAATGGAAAAAGCTAAACATGACTGTCAATCTCCCTCGGACTGGGGCTTCATGCAAGATCTCACTTCGTGGGGTCTCAATGATCCTAAGAAAGGTGAGAAATCAGCCCAGGACTACACGGGAGGAGCTGGTCAATGACCTGAAAAGAGCTGGGACCACCGTTTCCAAGGTTACTGTTGGTAATACACTAAGACGTCATGGTTTGAAATCATGCATGGCACGGAAGGTTCCCCTGATTAAACCAGCACATGTCAAGGCCTGTCTTAAGTTTGCCAATGACCATTTGGATGATCCAGAGGAGTCATGGGAGAAAGTCATGTGGTCAGATGAGACCAAAATAGAACTTTTTGGTCATAATTCCACTAACCGTGTTTGGAGGAAGAAGAATGATGAGTACCATCCCAAGAACACCATCCCTACTGTGAAGCATGGGGGTGGTAGCATCATGCTTTGGGGGTGTTTTTCTGCACATGGGACAGGGCGACTGCACTGTATTAAGGAGAGGATGACCGGGGCCATGTATTGCGAGATTTTGGGGAACAACCTCCTTCCCTCAGTTAGAGCATTGAAGATGGGTCGAGGCTGGGTCTTCCAACATGACAATGACCCGAAGAACACAGCCAGGATAACCAAGGAGTGGCTCTTTAAGAAGCATATCAAGGTTCTGGCGTGGCCTAGCCAGTCTCCAGACCTAAACCCAATAGAGAATCTTTGGAGGGAGCTCAAACTCCGTGTTTCTCAGCGACAGCCCAGAAACCTGACTGATCTAGAGAAGATCTGTGTGGAGGAGTGGGCCAAACTCCCTCCTGCAGTGTGTGCAAACCTGGTGAAAAACTACAGGAAACATTTGACCTCTGTAATTGCAAACAAAGGCTACTGTACCAAATATTAACATTGATTTTCTCAGGTGTTCAAATACTTATTTGCAGCTGTATCATACAAATAAATAGTTAAAAAATCATACATTGTGATTTCTGGATTTTTGTTTTTAGATTATGTCTCTCACAGTGGACATGCACCTACGATGACAATTTCAGACCCCTCCATGATTTCCAAGTGGGAGAACCTGCAAAAAAGCAGGGTGTTCAAATACTTATTTTCCTCACTGTGTATATATATATATATATATATATATATATACATATATATACATATATATACACATATATATATACACACACATATATATATATATATATATACACACACACATATATATACATATATATATATATACATACATATATATATATATATATATATATATATATATATATATATATATATATATATATATATATATATATATATATACACATATACACACATATATATATACATATATATATATACATATATGTGTACTCACACACACACACACACACACACACACACACACACACACACACACACACACACACACACACACACACACACACACACCAGTAAGCAAACATTTAGTAAGCAACAATGTAAAGATCACGTGGAGAAAAACTGGAAATGGAAATCAATTTCACCCTGGTGACTGAACCACTTCAGCCGTGAAACTAATTTTAATTTGTCAGAGTAGAGAGGCGGAACAAAAACTTTGCAACAGGAAGTTGGATCAGTCAATCAGCTTGCTTGCATGCAGGTTGTGCATGAGCTCCACTGCAAGCCCCTGTGACCTTACAGTTACCCATAACACCATTCTCTGCTTCGGTTAACAAAGATGTTTATGTGAATCTCTGCAGGACAACAATTCCAGCTTCAAAAAGTATTGCCTTTCCAGCCTGCCTATAACAAAACACACCAATGAGCAATATTGTTGCACAGGGCATTATGTCCCTTCAAAAAAATGGACATGGGCCCTGTAGTTGACCCCACAGACACCGCCCTGCTGCCAGAAATACTCAACAGCGCACCAAATCTGCAGCTGAAAACAGCCCAAACAAAAGCACTGTTACCTTCTTTTTACGTTTGCTAGTCTCGCTTTGCCAGACACCGTACACGCTGCGGAGCGGAGGAGGGTCTGGCTAGTCCACACAGCATTCCAGGATGGAAAAAAAAACGTGCTCTGGTGTATTGGCATTTCTTTAAACCAATCACAATCGTCATGAGTGGCGCTAAGCGCCGCACGGAGCCACTGCTAAATAGTCGTGCGAGAGAAAACTCTGATTGGACAGATAGTCCAGCTAGCTGTCTGGATTTACCCTGCAGAGATCTGAGGAGCAGTTAACCATAGTCCTCAGAAATCCACTGGAGTTTAGAATTCCAGCACAAAGAATGCCAATAGGAAACAGACATCGGCGAAAATACATGCATCCGGCGGAATTCCCTGCGGCACCGGAGCAATCCCGGAAGTGGAACGTCAAGGATATAGACTATAGGTTTGCTAACACATTGATGTTTTGTGTATTTGTATGGGATTTGTTGACATGACAACAACAAAAAAGCTCATTCTCTAAGTGCCATAGTTTGGTTGTCAACACTGTTGATTATGATTTTAAATGTCTGCTCATGTTTGTTTTTTTAATCAAAAGTTCACAATTCACAATTGCCC
Organism: Zingel zingel; assembly: GCA_023566125.1. NCBI lineage: Eukaryota > Metazoa > Chordata > Actinopteri > Perciformes > Percidae > Zingel > Zingel zingel. The sequence continues at coordinate 18,756,022 of CM042334.1, forward strand.
AAAAAAACGTAGATCTAAATATGACAATTTAATCAGCTGGAAGCCAGCAAGGTTAGTTTTCATACTGTAGTATCTGGAGACAACAATACTCCATATAATCAGTTATCACCAGCAAAAAAAAGATAGATGTGCAATCTGGCAACTGAAGGTGCCGTGACTGGCTTCCCTATAAGGATACTGTTTTTGAAAAGGATTACACCTTCTGAGGAACTTTGCAGGTGCGGACTATAACAAACATGAAGCCTGGAAAACAGCTGCAGAGAAACTAACTACGTCTAATGATGTATAATTTGCCAAGTCGTACGTTTAGCAATGCAATCACCTGTTTCCAGCTGAGGCTCTCCAGGCTCCGTAACCTCACATTGCCAGATCTCTCATTTGCCAAGCTCACCAACTTCTACGTAACATTTTGTTCAAAGTATTGGGACTGGTACATTCGGAAACCTGGACATAGCCATTTGATTAGCTACATGCGTACATTTGTTTTGATGAATTCCCACTTTTAAAAATTGCTCCTCTGGTTAGTTTTCTATTCAAATTATTTGTATCAGTTTTAACTAACAACAGCGGAGTGTGGCATTGCCCTTTAAAAACTGACTTTTGTATTGAATCTGAATGGTACGTCCAAAGAAAGCACCTCCAATCCAAATTCACACCTTTCAGCTGAGAGGTCACTGGGGACTGTTATTAGAGCTGCACCCGGGACTGTAATCATCACAGAAATACAACTCTTCATTGACAAAGCTATTAAAATAAATGCAGCCCGTATCACAGATGTATTAAAAGTAGAGAGCTGTAATGCATTCCCCTCTTTCATTTGCTTTTCTAGTGAATTAATTTGCATCTAAATAGATGTTGAACAGAGCTTTGTTTCACCGAGCTCGCCGATGGACATTTAAGCCAATGATGTTGGCCATAGAGGCACAAAGGTTCAATGACCTTTTCTACTCTGACGCACCATCTGGCATTTATAAATAATCAAGGGATGGATACAATGAGACAGCAGGCCTTTTACCATAACATCCCATTATACCTTGGGTAGCATTTAGCACATTATTGCAAATAGTTGATGCATGTTTCTGGAAAAGTGCAACAGATTAAACTCTAAAACATATCTGGAGTCAGCTATGTATCGCCTCGTTTAGCTTTATTCCTAAAATGATTCCCCTCAATGGCAAACATGTTCAGTAAAGCTTAAAATTGAAAAGTGAGCCCTTAAACTATTGTTAGGACCAAGACAGAGCCGTTAGCAGCCAGGCAAGCAGGACAAATGAGTCTCTTCTGCTGCTCAATGCTCGCATGACTCAGTGTGTCTCTTGTTGATAAATCAGAGGAATGCTGAAAAAGTGGCCAGACACTGCAAACACCAAGTCAGATATTTTCCATTTCATCAACATCCATTTATCAGTGGTGTTCAATCCCCACATGCAATCAGTCTTACCAAGGGTATAACTCACTGAGGTTTCCCAGATTGGAAAATACTTGGCAATTCAACATAAAAAGGCATCACAGAAAAACTGGTTTCAACACAAAAGGAAAATTGCCATTGTTCTACATTTAAAACTGCCTTGGTAGAACTTGGTAGACAAACAAATTAAGGAGATTAAAGAATTCAAACAGACAAAGTCATATAGCTACACATACTGCCATAAAAAGCCAAACCCCAGTAGCTACATCTTTGGTTAAAACTGAGTTGACATTTTGACGTCTGTTTTACTATGTTAGAAACTGACATGCCATAGAAATGTATCATGTCTGTGAACAGCTTCACACATATAAGCTAAACAACCCTGTCCTTTACATAATTGAAGTTACGTACATACAGTAAGTTAAGTAAGTCATGGACGTGACTTAGACGTAGGTTAAGTACGTTAGGTAAACAAATCAACAAGTTGACTTTTGGTTCCTCACAGGACAATGTCCTGAGTTTGTTGGACCCATTCATCCACCCCAACCTCCTCTCTACGCAAACTAACACATACTTGACAAAGTCCACGTTTTTGTTTTTTTTCCAAAATAAACTTAAATTAGCCAGTGCATATGCATGACGAAGACACAAATACCTTTGGTATGGCTGGTTTAAAAGGAATCTTTAAAGTTGTTGATTTGGTATGATGGCATATTTCTGATGTTTGTAACGTATGGCTTGTGGTATACCAACAAGAACCCAGTACGTGAAATATCCCTTCTCGAAATGAATACATAGTGGGAGTTGAACATAAACTTATAAGAGCAAGTATATGTTTCTTTCTTTCTTTCTTTCTTTCCATTGTTAAATAACAAAAGGTCAGCTTGGGATCCTGAAAATGGATGTGCAATCTTTGGCAATGTATCCCTCCAAATACTTTGGTTAATTAGTAAAGTGCAGTGCTGTGAGAGTTACCATATTAATAATGCAACAATTCTCCTGTTAGACACTCCCCAACAGCTGACAAAAACTAATTTGTCTTCAGCATGCTGGAGGTGTTATCCCCAGAGGCTCCTTAAATCACTGTTGTTATCTAAATTTCATGGCATGGCTTGACTTATACTTACTTTTTTACAGTGGTGTGAAGTCTTATAATTGTAATAAAGCTATAGTTTAGAAACAGAACTACTTTAAGACAATGGCTAGCACTTTGCTAAGGTCAGGGGCCGGGTCACATTGAGTGTAGAGATGCAACAAACAAGAAAGTGACACTTTGCTCTGCTCCGAGTCCCCTGATAGCTGAGATTTAGCACCCAATGCATTCTCGTGAACGGGCTCGTACGTCATCGTACGGAAGTTTATGCACACCAATTCGTATGATATCCTGCGAAATTAGGCGACCACCGCCTGGTCACGTGACGCCGGCTACAGAGCTCTGTGAGCTGTCAGCCCTTCTCAGGGGACGTGGCAGTTGAGTTTAGCCGACAAAAAGTGAGCATCATGTGGCAACGACAGTTAAGTTTAGGCACCAAAACGACTAGTTAAGTTAAGGAAAAAGATAGTGGTTTGGACTGAAAACACTCCAGAGGAACGAACACGTGTTTCCCTAGTTTTTTTCCCTGGGACGAGAACTCCGCTTACCTACTTGAAACCCCACCCCCCCCCCCTTCAATTAGGTAACTAATTTCAGCACAGTACCTCAACCACAGTAGAACAGTACTGTAGTCATATTTCCACCCAATGTCATTTTGATCTAGGGAATGCAACTGTGTGTTGTGTGTGCATGTGTGATGATTACCGATTAATCAAAAAGGTTTTAGGGATACAATCTATGCGGCACTTGACGACCGGACGCTACTCAAGATAGCAAATCTGCATTCATTAAAACATGATTAATTACTGTCACATGAAAGCTTAATCAACAAAGCACACACACACATACACAGACACACACACAAAACGACAGTGTAATTGTCTCTCAATCCACAGGCAACATGGTATGCAAATTTGTTCATATTAGGGCTGTCAGTCGATTAAAATATTTTATGATTGTCCAAAGTTAACTTACGATTAATTGCAAATTTGATCTGTTCTAGATGTATCTTAAAAGGGATATTTTTCAAGATTGTAATGCTCATGAACATGCAAATAACTTTAGTCTTGTCGAGAGAACCATCTGGAAGGGCTTTGAAACTCAACGTGCTATACAAAAGACTCTTTTCTTTATCCATATCTTCCAAGGAGTTTTGTTTCTGCTAGCCATCCACAACACTACTGATGATCGCTTCCTGATTTCCCAAACTACGGAGTGACCCGAGGCCCGTTTGGTGTTAATCACGTGTCAAAAAAATGAGCGGCATTATCTTGTTTAAACGCAATTTATCATTTTGACAGCCCTAGTTCATTTCAAATATATAAGCCTACAAAGACAGATTTTCAGTGGAGTATTTCTTTTTTTTATTTTTGTGTGTGTGTGTGTGTGTGTGTGTGTGTGTGTGTGTGTATATATATATATATAAGATATATAAAAAGGAATAGTTGAGCATTTGGCTAAAGTTCTGTAAATTCTCAGCAAAAAAGCGAATAAGTATATTTCCCAATAAATCAAGCTATCCCTTTGAAGACACTTAAAGTCACCCTCTTCTAAAAAAATGGTTGCTTATTCCTACATGATTTGGATGTTTGAGCTTCAAATGAATACATTTAACTCTGGTTTCACACTACATGTCACATGTCAAGAGACACACAAATGTCAGGTTCAGTATGCAACTTAGTATGATGTACGTTCACTGAGAATGGACTTTTCAGTGAAATAGGAGACATATTTTGTCTAGTCAAACCTTTGAAATTTAACATTAAGTACTTATCAACAGCTTCTTAATTTTTCAATGAGGGAAAAAGAGGGAATGCCATTTTTAAGGATTTTCAACAAGGCAATTGAACCTTTTGTGGGGAAAAACCATATCAGAAACAAATGACTAAAGCGAGTAAACTTAAAAAAAAGAAAATAAAAAAAGCGTATTTTCATATGTTTTAAAACATATGAACATGTCTGAATGGGGGTCTTTAAAAGCTTGTTTTTGGTTTGTTTTCTGTGGACTCCCACCATTTCCATTCATTTTCAAGTGCAAATCTGTAAATCTGTGTGTGATTTTTTGATAGATACAAAAGACAATGTGCAGCCCTCATATGTTTGTGTGCGGGGGGGCTCCCGTAATTGTGTCAGAAAAGCTACCTCTGTGTAAGTGACATCCCACTGTGGAGAAAATAGTGGCAGCAATCTGCAGTGGCAGCAGTGTCTGGGCTTCAAATTTTTCAGTCCTCACATCTGGGGATGCACTAAAGTAAAAGCACTCCTGTTAAAGTGATATTTCAAAATAACGCTTTCATAGCAGGACCTCTTGATGCCTACGCTCCCATCAATACCGGTGGCTGTGAGGATCTGCACCAATCACTGAATTTACTTTCTTATTGAAACCTACTACTTCAAGTCTTTGAACGCTAAAAAGAAAGAATTCCATCATTTTGTTTCCAGGAAAACATTCTGCCATTACTGGTTGTTATTCTCAACAAGGAGGCAGAAATAAAAACCGTTATGAGCAATCAAATACTTCCCTGTAATAAAACCTTTCACTCCTGTTAGTGTATTACTATTATTTTTTTAAATTCTGCAGTTTGTTTGATATAAAAGACTAGAGGGGTCAGTGTCAGACTTTAGAGTGCACGCCTATGGCTATTTCCTGGAGGCAGTACGTACCAGTGCAGACGTCGTACGAAAAGAAATGGCAAAAGAATCAATTGTTCATTATATTATGGCGTTATATATGCGCCTCATTCCTGAGCGAGTAACTGTATGTTTTGAGCACAGAGAACTATATTTTGCAAGCACATTACATTTTGAGCAGGAAAGAGGCTCCAACCTCTTCACACGCTCAACTCTTGACACAGCGTTACAAGTGTGCCACAAAACCAACCAATCAGAGATCTAAAGGTCAATTCTGATTGGCTGTTCATCTTCAATTAGATTGTAAGTAGCAAGAAACAAAAAATTAGAAGGAACAGTCTTTTTCAGTCAACACCTGTTGATCAGAATACTGGTACAGCAAATACTGACTACAGTGGAGCTGTTCAACTGATGTTACTGGATTAAAACACATTTCGGTCAGTATTTTGTATTATTGACTTCGCTATATCACAGAAATGTCTTAATATTTGTGTGTACTATAATGCCATTGTTTTGTTTGACTCATATCTCCTCGTGTGACTAACATTAGTTTGACTCATCCTTCACAAGCAATCTAGCTAATTTAGCACACAGCAGCGGAGCATAACATACGGTCTATGCAGCCGATATGTCATCTGAACAGAACTCGCAGCGCTGTAGCTAAGTTAGGTCTCGCAATGCGACACTGAACAGCAGTAGGTCTACCTACATTTCATACTATAGCCACATGTAAGTAGTTTTTAATACTTTGGTTACATTACCGTGTTTTATTAACCTGAATTCTGTTGATATATTAGCTTGCGTAAGAGCTATCCGTTGCTAATGCTAATTTATCTCAAAAAGCAGAAATGTTAGCCAACTACTGTCAAGATATGGTTTCACTGGAGACCAGAGAGGTGTTGTAAGACTTGTCAAATGTTGTCATGTGTTTGCACAGTGTATAGTATATCCTTATTTATTTTTTAAAATGTATTTAAAATGAAACCATATCTTGGCAGTAACGTTAGTTAACTACTGCTTTTTGACATAAATTAGCTAACGTTAGCAACAGATAGCTACTTTGCAAGCCAATAAAATGTAGCTTTGGCAAACAGAATTAAGGTTAATAAAACACGGTAACTATGTAACCAGTATTACAAACTTCTTAAATGTGGCTGTATTGTGACATTTAAGGTGTGACCGATGGCATGTTGGATGCATAGACTTTATCCATGCTGGGCTAACGTTAGATTGCTTGTGAAGGATGACGTTAGTCACACACGGCGATATGTTATTGTAATTCAAACAACACAATGGGGTTATGATTAACACAACTATTAAGGCGTGTCTGTAATATACCCGTCGGTCAGTAATATAAATACTGTAGATCAGTGCTTTCCAACCTTTTTGGTCTGAGGTTCCTCCACAGCCCTGTCATATTAACTCACATACTCCGCCCTATCAATTCCCAATGTGTTCACACTATTTACTATATTAAAGTGAATATTCTTACATTTTCATGTAATTGAACTGTAAACATTTAGGTTGGTTTGGTCAGTACTTGAAGTGTGGTTAATGTTTCAACAGTCTTCCATTACTTTTAGCTAATCATTTGAACTGTTAAGTCAGTAGACCTACTTTTAGCTATTTATTTCTACCATTGATTACTTTGCTATATGTTTAAACATCTGTGTTGAACTGTTTTAGCTGATGTATCGTTTTCAATAAATCATAATTTCAATTATTATTTTGATTAGCTGCTCCACAATCTTTCCAAGTAACAGCAGAAATACCCCTTGCTGGGGAATCACTGCAGGTGTTGCGTCAAAGACTGTTTCCCTGTAGATGTGTTTCCTGCTACTTGCGATCTAATTGGAGACGAACAGCCAATCAGAATTGACCTTTGATTCTCCGATTGGTTGGTTTTGTGGCACACTTGTAACGCTGTGTGTCAAGAGTTGAGCGCGCACAGAGTGACGAGATTGAGAGCGAGGGAGACATGACCCGAGCAGCGTGCGTCTACCTGCACGCAGAGAAAGAGTTTTTGAGAGGGCACATGAGGAAACTGTGTGAGAGGGGTTATTATTGCATGTTAATATGGATAATAGCAAACATGCAAATACATTTATTGAGCACGGAATAGGTTTTTCTTGGCTCAAACTAAATTATTTTTTGCGAGTTTTAATTCCTGTTCAAAATGTAATGTTATGTGCTTGCAAAACAATAGTTCTCTGTGCTCAAAACATACAATTACTTGCTCAGAAATGAGGCACATATATAACGCCATATTATATTGCCAACACCAATTGGAAAGGTGTTGGGAACAGTGGCTTCGGATGCTGTGCGACGATCCAACAAGCACTTTGTATTAAGAATACTTTGATATGTTTGATGCCAGGTTTAATATACAAAAGGTTGATGGTAAAACACGAAGATGAACATTTGGATAGGTGACACCCAAACCCTGAACTTATAATCCTGAACTCTCAGCAGAGAAAGGATATACAAAAAGGGGAAACGTAGAGATAAAAAGCAACGACTGAAGGTTGAGACAGTCTCTTTAAAATGCTCTGCTGTCAAGCAGTCACATGTCTTTGATCTGCCGCTCAAACCCTTTTTGCATATTACAATGAGAATGTTGGAGAGTTTTTGAGAATTTTTGGAACAAACCTGAGAAAACATGAAATGATTTGGTCAAAGGAAGTACAGCCTTTTAACACGCAAATGAAATGAACCAAACACAAACTAGGACCCCCATTGACAAGGGTAATTAGTGGAATGCCGGCTGGCAACACATCTTGGGTGGTCCAATACCCTTTTCCTTATAAACATGTCCTGTTATCTTCAGTACATGTGTTCCTTGTTCCATACAGGGAGAAACATGAATGTGTGTTTAGGGGATCCTATAGATTTCCCACTCATTGTTGGCAGTTTGCTCACTGTCGGTGCTGTTTTTCACAAGTGTGATGGAGGGTTCAGGGTCATCTGCCTCTATTCTATGTTCTATATTCTCCTATGACTTTCTCTCCCACTTCAACAATCGTTGGTACAGTATACACATTATTTAGCAATTATCTTTGTATTAGATTATCAAATCCATCATTTCAAGATCATAAAGATATTGGAGCCTATCTTGCACCCGTGTCTTTGCTAGTTTACAACCGTTGCAGTTGTCAATTTCCCGTCCAGCGCCCATGTCGTTTGAATAGCAAATGAATCTGCGCCCATCTGTGCACCCATGGGCGTGCTGGTCTTACAGGGAGGTGAGTTCAGGTGCATTCTTGGCGTAGTGCTATCTTGAGGCAGAGGAAAGTGATCAACAAACATTGACCAACAAAAACCTTGGCTAAAGTCAATAAGGCGCATTAGTAAAAGTGCCTAGTCTCGTGCACAGCTCGCGCACATTACGCTTGTTACACACACACAGGGACGCACAGAAGCACACAGACATGCAAAAGATGTAAATAAAAATATAGTATTATGATATGATCTGTTACAAGCTTTCACTTCACGCACGAGCAGATCAGTTTCTTCTCCTGAAAATCTCTCCTTATTGCTTAGCAAATCTACCATCATTACATTACATGTCATTTAGCGGACGCTTTTATCCAAAGCGACTTACAATTGCTATACTGTATATGTCAGAGGCCGCACACCTCTGGAGCAACTGTGGGTTAAGTGTCTTGCTCAAAGACACATTGGTTGATGTATCGCAGTGGGAATTGAACCCAGATCTCCCACACCAAAGGCATGTGTCATATCCACTGCACCACCCATCATAATAGCAATGTGCCAAGGTACAAACGCACCTGGCTTTTAAAGGGAATGGGCGATGACACTGATTGGTTTATTGCATGTTACGCCCAAAACGCACCTATGATCAATTAAGACACTAAGTACAACCCTTTTGAACCATGCGCCCAGCACACGGACCCTTTTTTCCGCTGTCAAACTAGCAAAAGTGGATTTGTACACGCCTTAAACGCACCTGCGCCAGGCGCTTCACGCCGTGCGCTTAGATCGTTATAGGGCCCATAATTCTTTGTACTGCAGTTGTGGTTTATGTGACGACACCTGTATTTACTTGTGTTAACAGCAAGTGGGGTTTCATACCACAGCAACTAGATTAGATACACATAAATACACCAGAGGAGCAACTGGTAGGTCAGTTTACAGTGCAGCCAAACAAACCCATGATGTTTTAATAAAGAAGTCAGTTAGTTGGCCTTTTCCCATCAGGCCATGAGCACCCACGATCGGAAAAATTATATTCTCTATCACTTCATGTGAATCCATTGTGCATATAAAGGTCATTTGAATCAAAAAACGTGGGCAATGTTTAAACGGAAACGATCTGAAGAGAAAATGCAAAAGTGGCGTTGCGTTCTCACTCTTTATTCCACGTTTAGACGAGAGTTTTGGGGGGGAAATCTGCGTGGTGACGCAAAAGTGCGTGAAATTCGATGTAGTATGCACGCCAGGCAGCTAGGTGGTAGTGCGAAGCACTGCCACACAACACCACCAAGTCTGCGCGCCTGCGTAGAACCTTCCTTCTACTTCTCTCCTTAGTAGCGCGAAACCAAAACATGGCGAAGCGAACAACAAAAGCTGACAACTTTGTCTGGAAAGACGAGGAGGTGGAGTTGCATGTTTGTCTGATGAGGAGCGACACAGTCGACCGTGATAAGCCACAGCACAGCACCCACGGGAGCACTACCAATATCCTGAGCCTCGCAGCCTTTCAGCCGCTGCTTGAGAGCGAGAGGCACGGGCAGAGGAGGCTGAAGCAGACGCTTCTCTGCCCGCTGGCTGCTGCCACTCGCTCTCTCTCTCTCTCTCTCTCTTTCTCTTCATCTGCAACGTTGTAGCCTACTCTGGCTCAAATAAATAGCCTACATATGGTCATCGAACTATAACAACCTTATCCACATTGTCGAAATCATTTGAATATTGAGCCATTACATTGGAAATCTTTTAGATAACAGGAGCCTATAATTTCTGTAGCCTACTCCGTTAAAACAGACTACCTGAACGCCTTTTTCTCGTCTCTCTCCACACCGCTGTCTTCAGACTTCTGCGTTTTTTACCCTTTAGACGGGAACACGACGGTGGAGCGTTTAAGATTTCCACCCTGGAGGGTGGTTTCACTTTTTTGCGTTTTTAAGCCCCAAAAACGCTGTCGCCGTATAAACGAAAGGCACATCTGATAAACTATTTGGTCGTTTTCACCCACGAGCGTCATCGTGTAAACAGGGCCTTGGTTTAGTCCTCAGTAAAATGAGTAAAACAAAAGAATGTTGGGGTTCTACTGCTGAGGAAGAGTGGTATATATTTTAGCCACTAACTCTTCATTTCTTCTTTCTTTGGAAGACCATGCACTTGTTATATGCTTTCGCACCCAACCACACTCTACTCAACAATCAACATGATGATAGCTCCCTGGCCTCTGCTCCAAATTGCTTTGTTTGAGGGCTTGCGAAACTAGCTGCTGGGCGGGCTGTTCTGGCTCAGGCAGCACTTGTGAACAACTTGGCGGGCATCCTCAATCAGTGACATTGATTGATTAGGGTTTTGAGACAAATGCAGACAAGGCCTTTCAGGCAGTTGAGAAAAAGTGCTAGTTGTGGGAGAGAAAGCTCCATGGAGTGAAATGTGTTTTTGTACTTTATACATTACATACATATGTACTATTCTCCAGGTAGGGAATGAGTCCTTACCCCAAGTGAAGAAGTTCAAGTACCTTGGGGTCTTGTTCGTGAGTGAGGGGACAATGGAGCGAGAGATTGGTCGGAGAATCAGCGCAGCGGGTGCAGCATTACATTCAATTTATCGCACCGTCGTGACGAAAAGAGAGCTGAGCCAGAAGGCAAAGCTCTCAATCTACCGGTCAGTTTTCGTTCCTACCCTCACCTATGGTCATGAAGGCTGGGTCATGACCGAAAGAACGAGATCAAGGATACAAGCGGCCGAAATGGGTTTCCTCAGGAGGGTGGCTGGCGTCTCCCTTAGCGATAGGGTGAGAAGCTCAGTCATCCGTGAGGAGCTCAGAGTAGAGCCACTGCTCCTTCGCGTCGAAAGGAGCCAGTTGAGGTGGTTCGGGCATCTGGTAAGGACGCCCCCTGGGCGCCTCCCTAGGGAGGTGTTCCAGGCACGTCCAGCTGGGAGGAGGCCTCAGAGAACACCCAGGACTAGGTGGAGAGATTATATCTCCAAACTGGCCTGGGAACGCCTCGGGATCCCCTAGTCAGAGCTGGTTAATGTGGCTCGGGAAAGGGAAGTTTGGGGTCCCCTGCTGGATCTGCTGTCCCCTGCTGGATCTGCTGTCCCCGCGACCCGATACCGGATAAGCGGACGAAGATGGATGGATGGATGTTACTTTATACATCTACTAGTGCAGTGCCCATTTGGAGCATATATTTCTCTATATCCGTATCAGTGTCTCTGTGTCCCAACCGGCAAAGGCAGATGGCCGCCCACCAAGAGTCAGGTTCTGTGCGGCCTTCTGCCTGTAAAAAGGACGTTTTTCCTCGCCACTGTCGCACCAAATGCTTGCTCTTGTTGGGTCTTTGTAAATTATAGAGTGTGGTCTAGACCTACTCTAATCTGTAAAGGCTCTGATACACCAACCTGATGGCTGACCGTCGGCAGAAAAGGCAGTCGGACTGATCATTTGGCTCCCGTTGGTCCAAAAAGTGCCTCGGAACACACGAGAGCACCGACGACTTGAGCATACGTTCTGCGAGTGCGCAAGACGTAATACGTCTTCATAACAGCAGGCAGCGCTAATCTGTATTGTTGCCCAAAAAATGAAAACCCGGAAATGACGAACGCATCTCGTGGGTCTGGCTCCGAATTTCAAAGCCGACCATAATGGCGGCTCGTTCGGAATACAATCTCGTATTTTACAAAAATAGTTCACCGAAACGTGTTCCTGACAACATTTTAAGTGAGAAATAGGCCATACAGTTGTTGAGTGTCTGTTTTTTTTTTTTTTTTAAATCAACGAAGGTCAGTTTGAAAGATTTTCGTCAGATTTTGAGAGGCGTTCGTCACGCTCATCATTTCCGGTAAGTGTTTTACCATAAGTGCACTAATTCGCTAGTCAAGGGCTAGCACTCCACCAATCAGATTGGTCATTGAGTCCGACTGCCCACTGGCCGATTCAACAAGTCAACACCAAAATACTGGCTCAAAACGTACAGGAAGTTGATAGAAAGCCACAGTGCCATGGGAGACAAGAGGTTGTATTGCACTAAAATGTTTGATCATAAGTTAAATGAGTTCACTGTAAGATGGTTATTTAATAATCTTCAAGAAGCAACCTAAAATCTCCTTAAATCCCTCTTACCCATCAGGTCCTAACCCATATAATCATAGTTAGGATAGGACAGGATTACAGTAGGATTATGTCTGCTATGCAGCCCCAGAGGAGTGTTTTCACACAGAGATAAAAACACACAGTGATGCAAGTCTCTTGGGGATGAAAAAGGCCCAAGAGACAAAAGAAATATCAAGAAACTGAGAAAAAGAGGAGCCAGAAGGAGTACATAAGTGGTTTTATGCATTTATATAATGGTTTTCAAGGTCTGTGTGCAGATTAAAAAGGTGTCTTCAAAGTCACACAAATACAAACACAACAATGTTTATCTCCTATGGGGAGGGTTTGATATGATGACTCACAACTAGCAGAGCCTTCGCGCCACGCTTTCCGCAAAATATGCGATGACTTCATTTGTGGCTCACGCCTGGGACACTACGCCAAGCATAAGCCTAGCTTAGTAGAGAAGAGCGCCATTGAGGCATTTAAGAAAACAACCAAGATGGCTGCAGCTGAACTTTCTGTTCAAGTTCTATTTTCAAATTCTGATGGCAGAAATGGAAAAACTTGTTCGCAGACATATCAATGCTACACTATCACAGCTTATCTCTGCATGCTGTAGTCTGTTTACATTTGTCCGTTGCTCTGATTGGTTGTAGGTCTATCCAACTGTGTCCAGGGGCATTTTGGTCTAAGGTCGTTGATAACGTCCATTGGAAATTGGAAATGAACTGAGAGGTTCCAGACCTACTCCCATTTGCGATTTTGGTCGGGCGATGTCAGGCTAGGAAAAATGCCTTTTTGCTATAGAAACCAATGAAGCAGAGATAGTGTTCAATGGTGTTTTAAGCCCACACCGTCGACTTCAAGGCACCTAACCCTAACCCTTGCTTCCATGCAGCGCTGCCTGGAAGACGACATTGGGGGCTTAAAACACCAAACACCAGAGATAGTTCTGGCTTCATGCAAATTCTGAGCGTGTTTTGTATGCATGATTATACCAATCATTGCTTTGCCTGACCAACTAGTTATGTAAATTCATGAGGGCAAAATGTGGTCTTTGTTTTTTATTTCACTGATGCAACTGAACTTCAGCAGTGGCTCTTACTCAATTTAGATCCATATTTGCCCTAGATTGGAACCTCCAACTCAAAGTCAATTTGTCACAATAATTGCTTCCCTCCTCTTGTGATGGAACAACATGCCACTGATATTTGAACTGAAAAATATCAGTAGTGGATAATGACAAAACAAATACGCTAAGACAGCCAAATGGCTAAATGAAATGAAATGAAACCATGTGATTTGAAATGCCTTTCCATGACTCCACGTCTCTATTACACATCCTCTCGGCAAGATGAACACTATTCTGAGAAACAAATAGACTGAATGTCTGGTCAGATTTACACCAGAAGAGCATTATCTGGCTAGTAATATTTTATATTCACATTTTTACACTGTCATAAATGAATAGAGTGGAATATAGAAGAATCCAGAGATTTATTTCAGGGGGTGAAAATGAATTTTCAGCAACAACAAAAATGGCAACTTATTTTTGTACTACCTACAATCACAGATACAGGTTTTCAGATCATTCACATGTGATGCTTTTGACTTGTTTCTATTTTTGCACCAGCCTATTAAAACAGCCCTGATGCATGTCTGCAACGCGTAGAAAGACATCCTTGAGCACGCTCACAATACTTCCCATTCTCGTCTTTGAGAAAGAGACATCTCATCTTGTCGAGAGGTTTAAGTGAGGAACACAATACAGTAGCTTAATATATCTACGCTAATGCACCTTCAATGCGCTAAAACAGTTTTATTCATCCACAATCACATTTTCTTTTGGATTTTTTCCCTCGCTCTTATTCATACTAACACATCACACCTAGTACATTAGATACAATAAGGTGTCATGTATAGAATTGCTGCTAACAAATGGCAAGTATTGCTTTCACAATGACCGAGCCAGCACAATAATAGAAAGAAGAATTTGCATACAAAGCAGGAGCCTGAGAAGAATGCCAGGTAATTTGGTCCTCATTAGGAATCCATTTTTCTTTGCTGCATTCAGGAGGAAATCTTACCAGTGCAAGAATAAACAAACAACATATCAATATACTTGGTATTCCATTCAATAAACCTGACTTTCTTGATGTTTTTTAGTATAACTGACATCCCCTACTAACCTCACACTGAATAAAATGCATGTTTATTTTGCCAGGGGAAGAGGCGAAGTTGTGACAGACCTCGACTCTGCCAGATAATTCTTTTCTAAGTTGATCCCATTCTGTCGGAGCCCTCTCTTCATTTTCTCCCCCGTCTTTATTAATATCTCCTATTTTTTTCCTATCAGTTACAAGGAATATTTAACTAAAGGAAAATTAGATAGATAGATAGATAGATAGATAGATAGATAGATAGATAGATAGATAGATAGATAGATAGATAGATAGATAGATAGATAGATAGATAGATAGATAGATAGATAGATAGATAGATAGATACTTTATTCATCCCAAAGGACATTTTAGGCATCCAGTAGCTTAGACAACCATAACACAACAAACACATACACACACATATATCACCCATACATAAGAATAAAAATAATAATAAAAAAACACTCACAGAAATGCAATGACCATGATAGGGTGCTATGGTAGACTGTGTGCAATGGTGATAGTGCAAAAGTGAACAGTGCAGGGATTGAACAGTGCAGTAGATTATTATTAAACATTAAATTACATCAAAATGTAAGAGCTAAATAAATGCAGCTCTATGTAACCCTGAAGCAACTGTTGATGTAATGACAATGCAACAGATGGTGTGTTTATGCTAATATACATTTACACTTTACTTTCTTTGAGTTGCCTTGAGAACTTGGAGGACTAATATCACGTAATGCAAAATCTACCACAAATAACTAGAAGTGTGACGAGAATCTCGCAAGATTAAAACGTATACATGTTGTATATTAGGTTGCATAATAAGCTGGGCCTACAATAATGTGTGGGCAGCCTGAAGCCTTTAGACATACCTTTTTAGTGCATAGAGTACTAAGCTATTAAAAGTATTTGTTGACATGATTTTATGAATCATGTTTTAATGATAAACATACAGTGGCATAGTGAATCCTCAGGATTAACTGTATCTGTGGATGGCGGCTACCTTAGTAACTACCTTCAGGCCAGTAAGCCTCTTTTTTTTTCCTCTCTCAAATAGGATGATTTATATTTGCTAATAATATGTTGGATTCATGTTAAGACATTTCAATTTTTTTTGTTTTACTTTAAAAAAATTAATAATAATTTGGAGGTCGCCCTGCAGTGACTCTGAGAACCCCCCTGTTGAAGAGCTCTGGCTTAGGGAGTAGCCTCAAAAGCACGCAAACTGGCTTAGGGAACTGTTGAGTCAGACCGATACTGCCAGCTACTTTGCAATGTAAAAATACGCACTGGGTGCTAAATTTTGATACTTGAATGGTACAGCTTAAGCTAAGTAGCTTTCTCCTACGGGCTAGAAAAAACAATCCCGTCCAGAAGTCACTGAGCCTTAATCTCCCAGCTGTCTGGAAGTAAACAGTTTTGCATGAACAGTGAACTGAATTGACAGCAGTGGGGCAGGGTGTAATATTTGTAATAGGAAAATAAATGTCAAGATTGCCAACACCTCAAAACTAATGAAGCACTTAATCACGCTCAGTGTTACCCAGAGGCCGATGCTGTCAACTGTTTGACTTAAAGGGTCCCCAGAAGAGCAAAAAACAAAACAAAAAAACATGTAAAATTGTCCCTTACTGTACATACACAAAACACAACCGAAGTTGGTTTCTATGTTAGTTGTATGTAAATTATCGTTAGTATAATTTCAATAGCTATGACATAGTTTTCATTGTTACAACAAGATGTTAACCATGAGAAAAGACAAATGACTGAAATAAATGGAATAAAGCTATACATTACATATATTGTTGTAATATGGAGTCTATGGAAAATCAGGTTGTAGATAATATGTAAACATATTATCTACAACAACACACAACAACAGTTTAAGATGTTCCATAGACTCCATACTACAACTTAAATAGAAAGCAAAGTGTATTGCATGTTCTCTCCAATGAGTCCTCTTTTCTGTCTTGCACCAATAAATGAATGGTGTTGAAAGGACATTTCCGCACAAATAAAAGCATTACATTTTCCACCGTATACTTTACATTTCCATCCCCTCATTTTCCTCAGACCTAAAGTATGTCCGAGTAGGAGTGTTAAAGCAATTTGTCGTACAAACAACACAGTAGCACTTGGGGCACTGAGTTTGGAAGGTGACATTTCAAAGGGGAATGATTATTCATAGGTAAACTGGGCAGCAGCCAGCGCAGTAGGAAAAACACACACAGACAAACACACACACACACACACACACACACACACACACAAAAACACAAATACACAGTGGCTAGCGTGCCCCTTGTCATGAGATATTCAGCATGGAGCATGAGCTCTGTGACCATGTGGTGAATAAATGAGGTGGAGAACCGCTGGTGGCTGCATGAATCATGGGGCTCCGTCTGACCTTTGTTACCTGCAAAGCCTGTCAGGTTCTAACCGCTGGGACTACACTACTGCTTCAGCACACACGCACACGCACACACACACACACACACACACACACACACTGCAGCCACCACCACCCATTGGGAGCAAATCATCCACATCCTGTATAATCAGTGAAGGTTGTTGATGTTGCAAGGTTGAAGAACACTCTCGATAGCTGACGCATCTGCTCATCTGCATATACGATGCACTGAAGTCATAAGAAATGAATCTGCGACTGTTCCGCGTATCTACTGATGAACAACTCATTTGTTGACTTCACACAACACACTATGGAGCAGTCACAACCACGTTGCACACTTTCCGCAGTGGATGCTTTTAAAAAAATCCCATTCTGACATTCTAACATGAATGTGGAAATTGTGGCTTTGGAAAACGGATGCATGGTGTACAGTATGTCATGTAATAAACTAATATGGCCAGTGTACTGGGGTTTGCCAGCAATATTTGGAACCCAACCTTTGGGGGTGCAGAAAGCTTCTCATAGAATTGAGTCACTTCACACCCGAAGCACAAATTTTTTTTTTAGAACTGTACACGTCAACGCTGGGAGACGACACGGCGAAGAACCCTACGATGTCACGCATCTTGATGAGCATTAGACGCACGGTATACGCTGCTGTTGTCGCCCTTCATGACAATCATGAAATAATTTTAGCTTTTTATACTGCTTTTTTGTGTTTCAGTATACTGAAAAAAACCCAGCACAGGTCTGATACAACACACTGTATAGTCCTCTGTTTCCCAAGGTAAATTACCTCGACATCATCTTGTCTCTTATGGTGTGTCCCCGATGTCAGCGTCATTTCCCCGCTTCCCATTCATTTTGCGTCAAGTCGCCCACTCCTCATTTGCATACAGTTCAATCCAGCCAACTTTATGCAAATGAGGAGCGGCCAGCTCGGCTCTCCACCTCTCAAAAAGCTGACGAAAATCTTTTAAACTGACCTTTGTCGATCTGAAATGAAGACGGGGCAATCCCATCTGTGAAAACAACGCGTATACTGTATGGACACCCACCATTAGTCATATACCTAACGGTTAACAAAAAAAAGATATGCAGAGGTTAAATATTATAGTATTTACGGTTTATACACATTGCGGTGAAGCACCTCGTTACCGGGTTGGTTTTTCATCTCTAGCTAACCAGTGCAAGCCAATCAGTCGGGTATAATCACACGCCTCACTCCCCACACACCAAAACATGTGTAAGCATTTTTCCGTACACACACACACACACACACACACACACACACACACACACACACACACACACACACACACACACACACACACACACACACACACACACACACACAGGACGCATTCAAAAGCCTCTGCTCGACATCAGAGGAAAACCATGCTTTAATATTCAAGCTGAGAAATTGTTTTCTCATATACTGTATGAAACATTAGAACGGGATTGAGTTTCAAATTATAGCATCCCACTACAGTTGACCACCCACTGTAGAGACAGCACGCCATCATTTAATACAGCTTCGATAGTTTCTATTTTTACCTGATGATATCATGTGTGTTGTGGCTCTACGTGCTGCAACTTGCAGTTGGTCTGACACGGCCAATCCTTCCTGCTAATTGTTTCTATCTTTCCCCTCGTGATATATTATCGCAATTACACGCAATGATTGCATTTTAAGAGGGAGCAATGTTTCTGAATTATTCCAATATAATTATGTATTATGAGTGTGTGGTCCAACAATTTAATATACTTACAATTGTTCTTGCGTGTGTGAGCCACTTCTGAGGTATGTTAATTACATTTTAACCAATTATCACAATGCACGCTAATCGTAAGATGGTCGAGTCACAACAGAAATGGAAAACTGATCTTCATGAGCGTAATGTGTTATGATGACTTGATGCCCTGACCGGCTTTCTTCAAGATGCTGGCTTTCTTTGAAGATGGCAAATGAAAACGGAGGATTAGAAAAGTGGCACACTTGCACGCAGACATAATTACCTTCCCATCAATCACCACCTCTTCTTTTTTTCCCCCCTGTATTTCTCGCTTTTTTGTGTCTCTCACTCCATCTCTTTCTTTCTCTCTCACACACAGGCACAGCGGGAGAGAGGAGCTGCTGTCTAATGACGTGAGCACACAGAGAGGTGGTCTTGATGTAAGGCAGTGGCCATTACTAATGCATTGACTATTATCATACTCTGCTGACGCAACCCCTCCTCCCCCGTTAGGGGAAATTTCACTAAGCCTTCTGTTCCTTGTTTCAGACGCATTCTGCAAAAGAACATGTTTTCTCTGGTTTTTGTTTAGTTTTTTTGGGGGCGGGGAAGAGGGCCACGCACCTGGAAGTGCAATTGACCTGTCTTCTGTCATTATATTCATTATGCATTCAAGGAAGATTACGCAGATTACAAGTGGAGTAGATAAATGAAGTTCACATTATTTGTGAGGCTCCGGTCTGCGTGTCATCTCCTCGGTCTACAAAAAAAGAAGATGTAACTGCCGCAGGTGTATAAAGAAACATGTGTGTCCTTGTTTTTTTCAGAAGTTTCACAGACAAGCAGACAAAGAGTGAACTCGCCACGAAACGTTAAATTGAGCTGCACTGAACAAGATGACATGAAAAGAAATGTGTTTTTTTTTTTAAACGTCTTTTGAAAATGTCACAAAATAGTGAAGAATGCCTATTAATGACATCTTCAAATTGTCTTTTATCTCACCAAACAGTCAAAAAAACCCAACATATATTCAGTTAATAAATAACTTATATGGTACAGAAATCACCAAATCCTCACTTTGAGAAACTGGAACCAGCAAATGTTTGGCATTGTGGATAAAAAAAAAAAAAATGACAAAAAGAATGAATCCATTATCCACGTACTTTCCGATTATGTTTCTTGCGATGGATTTATTGATTCACCAACCGATCGTTTTCAGCTTTTATTCAGACTGTTCACCATGTAAAGCAAAATTTCTGCCGCCACGGTATCAGAAATAGGGAAGACGCACAACAGGGTTTCCGCTATGTATATGTAGCACCGTGACATGAAATCTGCACTCACGCAGGTCCCGTAAAATATGAAAGCTACAGTTTATTGGAAAATAGCATTGTGGACACTGAATTTGATGAATTTACTGTTTATCAGACCCCAGATGAGACAAGAAGCTAACGTTAGCCACGCTGCTGTGACGGCCCCTCTGCCTCTGACTCCCCGCTGCAGGAGACTGTGTGTATTCCTCTGACACGCTGTAGTAACGTTACTGATTTAAAACAGTTTTCCAGGTTAGCGGGGGTGCATACCGCTCAAAACCAACATGAAAAATGTAGCTAGTAATGTTCACCCAGCGTTTTGTTTTGTTGTTAAACTGTGTGTAAAATGAGGCCATGAGTTTCAGGCAACGGCTCCCTACGGTACCGTCTATTTGCTGGATGGTTTCAAGGTAGCGGTCGGTAGCTAACATTAGCAGATGAGACCGTTGACAGCGACGTTATTGTTCATATTTTGGCACAATGTTTCTGAACGTAATAGTGGTCATAGTGACTGAAAGTGTGATGTGAGATGCTAAAAAGAAACTACACGCTGTTTTCAGGTAACTTACAGGTTACTTAAACTTCAGTAACCTGTTATGTGACTTAAGCTAATCACATGCAGACTGAATGCAAACTGAAGGAACTTTGCTTTCTTGTACCTAAATCTGGACCACAGTCATAGATGATTGGGTACTCACACGTACACCTGCAAATGCAGACGCAGATACACACACGCTATAATGACATAGAGGACTCTGGGGGGGAAAAAATACACAATAGAAGTTAAAAGTAAATACAAATGAACCAGACATTCTGAATGGGATTTTATGGCTTTTAGTTAGCTTTTCATTCTAGTGTGATCTCAGTCTAATTTTTAAGCTTCAAGTCCGTTTCTTTCACACGTGCACAGACAGGCAGTTGGGTTGTAAGCAGGTGTTAAAAGGTCCTGGTGCTCGTGAGATGCTAAACAAACACTTTTCATGTTATTCAGTAGCCCAAACACGCCGAAATTACTATTTCCCAATTTAAGTGTCACGCCTCTAACTAGGGCTGTACAATACTGGACAATGTAAAAATCATTCTCCCTGCTATTTTTTGGAAAACTGTTCAATTATAAAATCTCCTTATGGCCATGATGAGAGCCTGTTGGGTTATGTTCTACTGTTAGAGGGATTTTCTGCTGGTTTTCATGGCCTTGGTGAGCTCGTGGGTTTAATGTTCAAGTAGTTGTACTGTATGAATTTGGGTTGTTACCCTACAGTATGTGATGGAACCTGCTTGGTCTGATACAACCAACCTTCCCTGATAATGCAAAAACAGCACACACATCATGTGAAATAACAACAAATGAGAATGCGCAGAGGTACGAATCAAAATCCTGACTTTAATGCGACTAATCTTGTAACTCTGCCTTCAGGCAATAAACACATGCTGCATAACTAAAAGCAGAACAACTGCCAGGGAAGTCCTGGCTCTTTGCATCCAGGTGATACGAGGTCTCACTGAGATGAAACTGTAGAATTTGAAAGTTGAAATGGAAAATGTATATGTGTTCCTCATAAAATAATACATTGTGCCTGTTGTGCCATTCCACAACTCCCTGGGTAACATCACGTCAGGTGGGGGCTGGTGGGCTTTTTGTCACTGATAATCTTGTTTCTCAAATTACACTAAGCCTCTGCTTTCTTATGTCAAACAGCTATTTTGTATGTATTTGTTTACTGTATTTAGGTCCTATTGTTTATTTCATAGTAATATCCAATATGTTTGTTTATGTTTGCACCATTCACCAAGACAAATTCCATGTAAGTGTACTTATTATGGCACTAAACCTTTTTTTTCTCATTATAATTTGGATTCTAACATTTTGGAAGTAACTCTAAATAATCAGGGTATGCACAGTACTTCAGTAAACAGCATGTTGGTGTGCAGACTGCGGAGGACAAACAGAACTAGAAGAGGTGGATATGGATGTGCAGAGATAGAAAGATTTAGAATAGAAACATGAGAGGAAGGGGAAGAGGTGGCCTACGTGATCGATGGAGACACAGCAACGGGGAATAACGGCACGACACGCACACACCCAGTCAACACACACACACACACACACACACACAGAATAAATGGAATAGCCTCAACATGACTGGGCAGGTAGTCGATGCGTGAGTGTACAACACCCTCGGTGCTATCTTAATCAGGGAATCTGTTGTCAGTTGTGCAGAGAGCAGCCAAATCCCTGGCAGCAGGAAATTCTAACTAAACAGACAATTTGTATCTTTTTTTCAGCACAGCTTTAACCTTTAATTCTTAAATGATTAAAATTAGTTGATTAAGAGGGTTTTTTTTTTAGGTTTTGCAGTCCAATTTGTTCGCTTTATAATAGCCTATATATTAAACATTAGGGGTGGAACAGTAGCCTACATGTTTTCGTATTGAGCCGAAACGGTACGGGCGTCTCGGTTCGGTAGGCCTACATGAATGTACACGGAGAATACACGGTATAAAAATAAATAAAACTTGCGTGCAAATGAATTAATGTAATGTGGAACTACTGTTACATACGCGTTTCTTAGGGACACCTAATCTGTAGCCCCGCCTTAGCTCTGAAGCTCCGCCTACATGTCAAGTCGGAGTCAGTCCAGTGAGTCCACGCCAGAGCCATGTCTTTCTCTATCACTCTGGTCCACACGAAGCAAACTAGTCCCTTCCATATACAACCAAACACGGCTGTACTGTAGCTGTATCCCTTCTTGCCTCGACCACAAATGGCTTCCAGGCCCGTTTGCTTCGCTGTTTGCTCCGCCGTTAGCTGTTAGCTTCGCGGTTTGCTGCTAGTTCCGCTGTTAGCATGTGAAGCTAACGCCACAATTCGCCAACTGCTCTGTGTAACCGAAGCTGCTCTTTTAACACCCCTGCTCTGTGAATTCACATATGAGAGCAGCGCTTGTCTCCCATGTCACACTACTAGCCGATTGTCTTATTTTGTTTACAAGTTCCAGATGGAGTCTGGAGATGATGTGGGGTAGCCTTATTGTTTAGGCTACTGTTTACATCTTACTTTACACTCAGGCTGTTGCAGCTAGCTCAGGGGAGAGACTGGATGACACTAGGTGGTACAGCCTGACACATGCACAATACAAAAAATTGCCTTCTGCATTTTTGTTATGCTTTTCCCTCCATTGTACCGAAACGAACCGTGATGTCTGAACCAAGGTATGAACCGTGACTTCAGTGTATGTACCACCCCTACTAAACATGCTTTATTATTATTTATTTTTTTAAATCGTTGCAGTGTGACGTTCATCTGAATCTTCAGAAACGTTTGTAGCCGACACGTCTGCACATAGCTTTTGTTGTTTATGTATTCACTACAACTTCCATATCTATTCAGTTCAGTTTTATGTACGTTTGTGTCAAATTAGGGCTGTGCAATGAATCAAATTTTTATGGCGATTGCGATTTAGGCTCCTAACGATTACAATGATAATTATTTTGCACATTAAGTTTTGCGAGTAAACTCTTATTTTGTCTGAATGAAAAGAAGAAAAAAAAGTTAGAACGGGAAAAAGTACAAAGGGGAAATTTCACAGTTAAAGTTGTTTTTTTATTGTTGAATTGTAACTCTTTCAGTAGTTTTTTTTTTAAGTTCAATAAATGCAACATCTTTCCAAAGTCAATGAGCTATCGTGTTAAATAATCATAAAAGGTTGATATTGACCAACATAATCGTGATTGTGATTTTTTTTTTTCAAAATCAAGCAGCCCTTAATCAAATCATAACAGAAGTTATCTTACGATACTTCAGCGATAAAATAGGTCCAGACCACTCTATAACTAGCAGAGACCCAACAACTCCCCCTGCCTGTTAAAACTTCTTTCTAACAGGCCGAAACCTCAGGCAGAAACTGGTTCTTGGTGGGCGGCCATCTGACGCGACTTCTATCTCCAGCAAAAAATAATTAAAAGGTGCTTTGAGCAATGTCACACGCTTTTTTAGGCTACAACATTTTTTTTGTCACCTTCAGCAAACATCTCCTCACTATCTGTGAGCTGCCTGTTCCCAGAACACACTGTAAACAAAAAAAAAAAAAAAAAAAAAACGCAGTCTCTGTAGACAGCCCAGGCTCCACAAACGGCAGCAAAAACAATCTGCGCCAACCTGCACCACCAAACATACGCAAACCAGCGTATGTTAGCCGTATGTCCAGCCAATAACCGACCAGAAGGATTTGGGGGTGGGGTTTAGGGGGGGGTTAGTGCGCGGAAGCACGGAAGGGAAGGGAAGGGGACGGGATGAGGAGGAGGGAGGTGCAAGCTAGTCTTGTTTTATTTGAAAATACTCCGAACGTCATCAAGGAGTGATGTCACCCAACATCGCTTAGAGCAGTGGTTCCCAACCTGGGGTCCGGGCTCAGCTTTTCTTAAACATGAGTAGGAGGGGCACCAAGGAAAAAAGGTTGGAAACCACTGGCTTAGAGCACCTTTGAGCCCCCCCCCCCCCTAAACAATTTGCCTCTCATTCACCCGTTCACACATAGTCCCCCACTGACCTACCGTGCCAGGAACTGGTCTAACTATCTGGACCAACTGGGTGTCAGTGTCTTGTCTAAGGACATGTTGACATGTACACAGGAGGAAGCGGGTATCAAACTGCTAACTCTGCAATTAGCGAACGATCTGCTGTGCCTGCTGAGCCATCGCCGCCAACAACGACAAAATCTCCAATTTAATGAGTAGAGACAGAGGTAAATGTGTACTTTATTCACTTCATTCTGAAATTGAAGGCAATATTTTACATTTGAATGGTTTTAAAAGTCTGAATATTTACTTCCTCACCCTCTGATTGATTACTACATTTTGTCCTGAGGACTGTGATGACACACAACAACACATCCTTTCTACTGGGAAATGAAAACTACAATCAGCAACAATCAATTTCCCTGCTGGACATGTCGGCAAAAATTACCTGAGTCCTTCCAAGCTCCTTCAGCATTTATGGAAACGTTTGAAAACGCCTCTGAGGAACACTCAGCTGTCACCGTCTATAAGACAGCGTATCAGTGTTTCGCCAGCATCATTCATTAAACATGCACACACAGAGGAACTCTACAGCCCGGCCAGACGCCTCCGATAAGCAAGTCATCACTTGGTCACAGGCCAACATAAATCTCCGTAACACCGGGGATATAACAAACGCATTAGATGGAGCACGGATAGACGGTGTGTGCTCATTAAACGGTCACTGCGTTCCACTATTCACAACGCTGGAAGCTGAGACACCAATGACGTATTAAGGGGCAGATGAAAGTAAAGATAGTTCAGAGACGCAATAACGATGGCTTCACTTCAAAAAAGGCAGGTGTAAGAGCGAGTCAAAGAGCGAGAGCCACGGAGGACTTTGCTGAATGGAACAACATACACATGGAGCAAAGATGAAAGCCTCCATGGCCAATCAAAAAAGTGAATAGGTGCATGGCCTATAAAAGGCTTGAAATAAATATTGTATTTATTTATTAAATAAATGTCTGCAGACAACAAATAAGCACGGTGTAGAGAGAGGGTTTTAAAAGGTTTTCCGCGGTGTGTATGTAAGCTGCATCGGTAAAAGCCTTGAACACAGAGTGATTCATTGCAATATTACTGCTAACATGATTGTGACAGGTGCATTCAGAGGCTATTCTTCTTGGTTAGAAGCTGTCCACACAAATTCATTTGACTAATGGAATTACGCAAATGTGTGTGTGTGTGTGTGTGTGTGTGTGTGTGTGTGTGTGTGTGTGTGTGTGTGTGTGTGTGTGTGTGTGTGCGTGCGTGCGCACCTGTGCATGAATGTGTGTAAGCATCTGGGAAACACATAACGACTTTCTTACGATTATCGGTAAATAAAGACATTTTGATTCAGATGAAAACAGAAAAATGCCCAATAACTACGACAAAATACGTAGTAGAAGTAATTGCCATCAAGAACATCTGTGTGTGTGTGTGTGTGTATGTGTGTGTTTTTTTTTTAATGTAGCAATACTATCGGAATGACAACATCTGTCAGTCAAAACCGTATGCTGATCTTCCACTAGAATGGTTAAGGTGTGGTTAGGGTTAGGCCCATAAATGACTTGTTGTTTAGGGTTAGGGAAAGATCATGGTTTGGGTTAAAATAACTACTAAGACACCAATTAGATGTAAACTGGATGTAAATGTCTGCAAACCTTGCATAGGGTTAGGGTTCGGGCCCAAAAAAGACCTGGTTAAGTTTAGGGGAAGATCATGGTTTTGGTTACAACAAGTACTTTGTTAATGTTAGGGGACCTTTAGTCTCGCATTGCCAAACCTATCTCTACAGCGCTGTGGAGTAAGGTCTTACATTTCCATAAACCAATCACAACCGTTCAAAAGAACCAAGCAGGCATGGCTTTTTGCATTGTCCAAACTTTCTATAAAACTTGGCATTTTCAGCATGTAGCTTACTAGCTCAAAGTGTACTGATGTTTCCCATAGCGAAGGGATGTTGAGCACGGCAGAAAACACAGAGAGCGGAAGGTGAGGGGTAACGCCTGACATCAGTCATCATGTCAGGCTTTATCCTGGAAATAAATAATCAAATATCCCGCAGTACTACCTAGCATCTTATATATCTTCAAGTGCCAAATAAGGCAAACAAACTAGTGCAGTAAATGATTGAGTCTAGTCCCTTTGATTATGTGTCAACTTGAATTACCTTTGTATGATGTTTAAAAAAGACAGCAGCCAAAGCAGGCCATCAAAATCTGTTAAATATAGGACAATGCAGCTGTGTCCAATTTTTTTCTTTCATGAAAAACATTCCCTTATTGAATATCTTAGACGCAGGGATGCAGGTGTTAAGGATGGTTTTGTCTCAAGTTTCATTTCCACTGGGACCACTTATATATACATAGACACATGATATGACTCACAGCAGAGTTTGGTTAAAATAGGCCAGGTAATAAAAAGTCGGGAACATGAGCCGTTCAACAAGCTGCAGCGTTTCTATGAACTCTTATCTATCATGGTGCTAGACTCCTAGTGTCAGTGATTTTACAGTCTGAAGGTAGACAGGAGAGCTCAATGCAGTCTGTAAGGGAGAAAAACTAATTTCTAAAAAACCCGTCAGTGATCGGAGATTACTCCCTGCAGGTCACAGGTTTGTCAGACCTGTTTGGATCAACTTCTCAAGTGAAAATATTGCCTTTACAAGTTTTTCCTAACACTACTCTGACTGATCTCTTTTTTTATGTTGGTTCCACCAATCTTCTGAGGCTACATTCCAAAGTGGATAAGAAAAAAAAGAAGAGTTGTCAGAGCAGATGTTATTTTGTCACTAGGCATAATGGTGAAATGGTCTAGCAGCCTAAAGGGCTATTCAGACAGAACGCGAGGTGCATTTCAGATATGTGGTGATTGCAGAGTCAATAGGGCCTTTGTTACATTTCATATTCCTCTCACTTCTTGTCTGCCTCTTGTATCTATAATATCGAACAAAGGTAAAAAAAAAAAAAAAAAAAAATCTATCTATTCAGAGGTTCCTAGATTGGTTCAGTCATTCATCGCTCAACTACTTTCCTAAGAGTTGTTATAAAAGAGGCACTCCATACAAGAAAGTCAGTTTACTAGTCACGGGGAGTATTACTTTTTGGTGGCTCTGAAGAGATTTGACGTGTCATTATGACGTCACAATGATGATAATGTTTAAATTAGATATAATATCTTAACATATTGATAAATATAATTTAGATATTAAATAGATTATAAGGTCACAATTCGATTACATTTTCGGTTTACACATTTTGTTTTCAACAGGAACGATAATGCCACAATAACAGCCACTACAGCCTGTTCTCATGAACCATATGTTCGAAAAGCTACGAAAAGTTAAGCACTGTAATTCGTCTGATTTACACGTTTTTATTTGCTGTGTACACAACATTGACTGCCGCTGTAGGGAGGTGGTCGGGGAGGATGGGTGGGCGTTAGCATACAGGACTTACAAGCCAGGGAGCGCAGTTCGCTTCCCGGAGAAAACAAAAGACTTTCACCCAGGAAATGCATGTTCCTTGCGAGTGTTTTATTAATACAAACCATGATAGTTTCCTAAACTTAACTAGTCGTTGTGGTGCATCAACTTAAAGTGCTCATATTATGCTCATTTTCAGGTTCATAATTGTATTTAGAGGTTGTACCAGAATACTGGACTACAATAGAGCTGTTTGGAACAGTTTGTGAACAGTGTTTTCTGTTGGAGATGGTAAGTTCCTTTGGGGTGGACTTTGGGCTTTTTCACTTTGTACGCCTATAACATGCACAAAAAAAGATATATAACACTATAAAGGAAAAAGCCAAACAGCATAATATGAGCACTTTAACTTTCGTCAGCGCATAACGTTCACTTTTTCTTGCCTAAACTTAACCGTAATCTCCGCTGAAATGACCGGCAGCTCGCGGTGTACCCAGTGCACAGTCACCTATTCTGGGGTAACTAGACCAGCAACTACCGCTGACCTGACGGAACACCATGCTCTGTAGCAGCTTAAACAGCTAGCAACTGCCGCTGTGTAGCACGGTGCTCTGTAGCCGATGTCACATGACTAGTCGGAGGTCTCCTAGTTTTTCGTATGATATCATACATTTTTGTGTGAACAACTTTTCATACGATATCATACGAACCTGTTCATGAGAATGCGTTGGCCACTAGATACTGTGGCAGAGGGTACTGACTTCAGGGAAACAGGAGGATTTTCTGTTGTTTCTCCGTCATCTCAGACTCCGACAGTTGCCATGGTGCCTGCCAAAGTGCAGCTGTGTAGGATCCAGTGTTTTGCGGCGCTGGACTCATACTTGGGACTCAAAGGCAGTATGTTGTATATGTTAGGATTTTAAATCTGTGTCTTGTGAGTCCCACAACTTTGGGTAATTACAATACTAAACTGCTGGAGTAGTTTAGTGTCAAGACTCAATAGGCCAACATCATTAAAATGCATCATCATGCTTTTACATAGAACTATTATTCTTGTCAAAATTGACCGTGCATCATCTTTCCTCATTTTTATGTGTATATGGAGTATGATTATTGAGGGATATTTATTTAAATTTCATAAGTTACTTTGACTTTTCTGTGCAAAATCTTTTAATATCAGAAAATGCATTTCAACTATTTACGAATCACTTATAAAACTAATATTTTCTAGTGCAGTATTTAATCATGTTCTGTGAGGTATTCTAATATCCAAGTAGAGCTTAAACGATTCATTGATTAATCAATTGTCAACAATTAAATTTATTGCCAACAATTTCAATAATCGGATCAGTTTTAGTTATATTCTAAGAAAAAAGTAACACATTTCCAATTTCCATCCTAATATTTTCTAGTTCTTCGCTCCTCTATGACAGAATATTCTTGAGTTGTGGAAAAAACTAAACATTTGAGGACGTCATATTGGGCATTGGAAAACACAGATCCACATATTTCACAATTTTCTGACATTTTATAGCCCAAAACGAAATGATTGTTCGAGAAAATAATCCCCAGATTAATCATCAATGAAAAATAATCGTTAGTTGCAGCCCTATACCCAGGGCAGTAAGACATTTCCTCAAAGAAAGAGCACAATCATGCTCAACCACTGACAAAATAGACTGAGAAATTAACGCAGCCAAAATGAAGAAAAACACTTCAGGAAAGGAAATCCAGACTGCTTGATTAAATTCCGTTGTCTCAGACAATCATTCCAAATCAAAGCTCAGTCAATCGTTGAAGGTTGAAGGAGTGTGTCAATTACAGCTAGACGGGTTAACAAAAAACAACAAGACAGGAATACTAAATCTCCCAACAACCATATTTCCCTCATTATACAGTGACACAAGTGCACAGTAAACAAACAGAAAGCTATATTTCATCTCATTATGGATGCAAAGTAATGTAATGAAGTCAGCAAAGCTCTTATGGTATGTGTGGAGGAGTAATACGGTGCAGTGTACTGTCAGAACAAGATCAGGTCCCTCTGATAAAGATGGAACCTGTTTGACAGCAGACGTGGGAGGGAAGCGACAAGGAAAGGTAACTAGGCCATGTCTGCTCAGCACTCTTCTCAGATTTGTGTGTGTGAGACAGAATGACACAAACAGAGACATAGTTTGTGTGTGCTCATTAAAGATGGTCTCTGGCCATTCTTCCAAAAAGCTAAGCCCTGTGTCCATGGCTCCAATGGGGACCTCAACTAAGAACTTTTAAAACGCTAACCAATTATGAAGTCACACTGCATCATACGAAAGAGAAATTCCGCAGAATATCTGCAGTGGAATCACAAACATGCCCTCGCTACAAGATAAGAATAAAGAAAAAAATTTAAAAAAAAAAAAGATCGGTCCATTGGACACAATACATTATCATGACTACTCAGCAAGGACCCGGGTCACAACTCTCTCCTGCTAACACTTTCGTCTGAGCCAGTGAG
Organism: Zingel zingel; assembly: GCA_023566125.1. Classification (NCBI taxonomy): domain Eukaryota; kingdom Metazoa; phylum Chordata; class Actinopteri; order Perciformes; family Percidae; genus Zingel; species Zingel zingel. Next base: position 18,786,547 of record CM042334.1, read on the forward strand.
GAGGTAAGTATCCTGATGTTTGAGAGGCCAGGCAGGAGACAAAGACAAGGGTTCTAGAGTTGATTGCCCCATGTTTGAATGGGGAAAAACTTGCATACGTAAAAAACCAACAAGGTTTTTTCTTGGGTTAATTAAATGGGTCACGTATCAGACAAAAACTTTAACCGTTAATGAATAATTCGGCAAAACTCAGGTTACCACTTTGGAAAACCACATATTCTTTTATTCTACAATGACGGGCCATGGCATCTACGGTGTGGTTATGGAAAGATTGTTTATATTGATACAAAGTATTATAAATTTCAGATCTTTGACAGGTTGCAAACTTTGGCCTTCCACTTGAAAGGCGGATGCACTACATGCTCATCTACCACCTCGCCCTCTACAGACTTATTTTCCGCCTCGCCACCCTTACTTACTGCCTCGAACACCATTCCGATTGATACTGGGATTAGCGTACATTTCTCAGAGCTGGTGTAGACGGATACATATGCACTGTTCTGTGGAGCAGGAGAGTGACGGGCATCTGAAACGCTCCAGAAATGCTCCAAAAGATACCAACGGTGTGGTCTGCCCTTTAGCCTCACTATGCCTAAGTGATTTATTACCAGATTCCGTTTCTTTCAACTTTTTACTAACCATGCTTGGAACACTCTCTAGTTTTCCTTTATCGTTGCCTATGCCAGAAAAAGTCAATTAACAGTTTATGCAGGTTTCACCAAGTCAAATCTAATGGCCAAGTATCGCTAAACTTGCAGTTCCCCATAGCTGAAGAATGAAATCTGTTTTGTGTCTGTGGTACAATCTGTAAAAGACTCACACCAATAACACAAAAGCTGATTGGCTGCATTATAAGCATGTTGGTCTCAATACAGCAAAATTATATTTGGACAAGCGAAAGAAAGAACTACAACACATAAATAAAAAAAGAGCATTAGAGGTAGCATTGCATGGGCGTAGGAAAATTAAGACCTGTTTCAAATTATTTAAGACTTAGAACTCAGCAAATTTAAGACTTTTGAAGGCCTAAATTTTGGATTTTGGAATTTTAGACTTTTTAAGACCACGCAGAATCCCTGATTAAGAGACAGCTCAGTATGAGCACAAGTGAAGACTGCAGTCTGCATTTGAAGCATTGTTTTATACTTCGCTTTCCATGTATGAGTAAATGTTGACTCACAATTGTTAATCAGTAAATTTATATCCAAAATATACAATTTTGTGTTCATTGCTTCAGACAATGAGGGCACTTTTTTATTTCATATGACAGATATGTAAGTGCTGGTACTGTTATCAAATAACATACCATATTTTCCGGACTATAAGTCGCTCCGGAGTATAAGTCGCATCAGTCAAAAAATGTGTCATGAAGAGGAAAAAAACATATATAAGTCACACTGGACTATAAGTCGCATTTATTTAGAAATTTATTTCACAAAATCCAAGACTAAAAACAGACATTTAAATCAGGAAAGGCAAGTTATTCAACTACACAATAGCACACTACACTGCACCGTTGACAAGCCTCTCCTGGCAGCACGTTGTCTGCGGACTCCTTCCTCCAGCTCTGGCCATCTTGCTTTCAGCCCGCGATTAGCCGATTAGCTTTCTTTGTTTTCTTCATTGCAGTAAGAGTCACCTTTTCGCCAGTCCCTCACAAGTTTCTCTCTCACTCCAAACTTTCTTTCTGCTGCTCGATTACCGTTTTCGGCTGCATATTTTACTAGCTGCAGTTTGAAATCTGCAGAATAGGATTTTCATTTCTTTCTCAGTTGTCTTTAGGAGCAGCATATAGTTGTCACAAGCCTAGAGCGCCCTCTCGCGGCTTTAGACAGTAATGTTTTCAGTATGAATTAACATTCAAAAACATGTTAAATATATATATATATATATATATATATATATATATATATATATATATATATATATATATATATTTTTTGATATATAAGTCGCACCTGACTATAAGTCGCAGGACCAGCCAAACTATGAAAAAAAGTGCGACTTATAGTCCGGAAAATACGGTATATACTTTCTTTGATACTGTACTTTCAGTGACATTTTTTTAGAAAACACTTTTGCTCCATTTAACAAAATAAGATACACTTCTCTATTGTTAAATGCTGCCTAAACACAAGAAGTCGTACAGGTAATTTTGCCTAATTAAAGCAGTTTAAAAGGAATACGCCACCGTTTTTTTAAATAAAAGTTGTACCTACTTAAAGGAACACGCCACCGTTTGTTGAAATAGGGTTATCGTCAGTGCATGCATGTTACTAAAATTCACTTTATAGGTGACTCAAATCCATATCTTCTTCTTGTGTTTATCTAGTGCCTTTTTGGTATAAATTAAATTGTCTTCACTTCTGCGACAAACCAATGTAGTAAAGGTTGCAGGGCTTAAAGAAGCTTCTCAAAATTAGCGTCGGAGGTTGAGACTTTCACCCTGGGTAACCATGACTAACCATCCCAGTCAGTCACTCCAGTAAGACACGGTAAACAGTATAGATGTCATGTGTGTGCAGTGCTCTGGTCATTGTTACTGCTGTCCATTTGGTTAAGTGCCTCCTGCATACTGTGGACATGAAACCCAGACCTGGTGATATAGTGTATACCAAGATGCAATGCTCCACTGCCAACACTGCCTTTGCCCACGATCACTATGTGTTGTTATGGTGATGACTAGTTTGGTGGGATTAAGAAGATAATATGGTGAGAAAGTACAGTAGCACTTTATTTCTTTCAAGCGAGAGCCGACACATCAGAGTCCCTGTGAATACAAGCAAACACTACACACATACTATCTGAGGAGCACAAGTAGGAGTTTGAAAAGAACATGTGAAACTGTAACAGTCTCCCCTGGTTCTCTCCCTCTCTTCCATTACTCTCTTTACCATCCCTTTCTCTAGCTCTGTCTATTTTTCCGAGAAACACTCTTGCTCTTGCTTCCTAAAACCACTTAAACCTGCAACAGCTTGGCCACTTATCATCTGTCCTCTACCAAATACTCGAGATATCTACTGAAGTCCTGTAGGGACCAGAGCACAGGGTTTCACAAATCTGAAAACTTTCCAACATTCTACTTTACAGTAAAATTGTCACTGCCACAACTTGCCCGTTGTCCTGTTGGACGTGCATTGTTGAGGTCAGCTTATTTGCAGTCAAGTTTCAATTTAATTGAACTTTGGCTGCAAAACCTGGTGTAAAGTCAGTAAAACACACAGAGTTCTCTCAATTTGAAATGGCCTATCTTTGCATATATGCAATGCGAAAGGTGCAGTACTATATACATGGACAGATTAAATTACAATAATAAATACAAAAAATATTGAGCTAATTAAGCATAAAAGCTCCCCAACCTCTCTCTGTATTTCTCAGTATGGCTATGTTTACAAAATGGTGTAGTCCAGCGACATTCGCGTGCTGAAGCTCGAGTGATGAGCTTTACGTCACCGCTGAGAAAGCACAACAGCAGTGTTCAACTTTGGAGACGAAGAGGACATTCAAATTACAAGATAATAATAATAATAAAAATAATAAAAATAATAATAATAATAATAATAATAATACCTCTTCTGAAGTGTCCATCTATTTTTTAATCCTCTGTGTTTGCAACAGCGTGGAGGAGGGGTGAGGGTGCGAAGACTTGCGTCATGTTGATGCCCCGATAGTGTTGTTTTTATTACTCAGAATTCCTCATTGGGGAGACAGAAAGGACGCACTATAGCTTTTAAGTAAATGTTAAGTGTATTAGTTTAACCTGCAAAAACTGATTCCTTTAATGTGTTAAACCTGCAATAACTGATTTCTTTGGCCACTTGGGGGCAACAAAAACAAGCTGTGAATGCAACATTGGCATCAAATCACCTTTTAAGTTGAACGGTTGCTTATTTACACATTTAGCAGTTAAGGAGCATCATTAGCATTCATGTGGAGTCCTGTTTTTGTGCACCAGATGAATGCAAGTCAAGTATTCACTCTCTTTTAGCTCTTTTTGTGTGGTCTCAACCAACTCCTGAGGGAAATATCTGTCTCTTTAGCTGCTAAATGCTCCACTATGTTCACCAGCTAAGTTACCCCACTCCATGCAAGTATGAGTAGTACAAGGCAAGCTGCTATGTGAAAAAGTGTGAAAATTGTATTTCAAAGTAATCTGCACCACTATGAATGGAAATCACAAAAAAAATGAAGTGTTGTACATTGCTTTTTACTACCCTACCTCTCTCAGACAAGAGTATTATTTTCCTAATTGGAGAAGCCAGTCTCAACTTTCCTCTCCACTTGAACATGGCTGGCATGGTTGTTGAGATGAGATACTGCGACTAGTTGAGAATATAATGATTATTCAACACGCCCCTACTATATTAACCGAGTACACATAAAGGGTGCCCTTTGGTTTGTCTTCATTGTCAAGGCACACTTAAAGATGCAGTAGGTAAGTAACCTAAAACTCATATTTGCTGAAACTGACCCTATGTTCCAGTAGAACTACATAAAGCTGGTCATTTAAAAAATAAATCCAGCTCCTCTGGCACCACTTACAGCCTGTAGTGTGATTTGCAAAAATCCACCGCTCCCTGCTCAGATGCTCCAATCATGGCCGGGGGAGGTGCCTAACTGCGTGTCAATCACTGCTCATGCACACACATTCATTCTCCCTTATGGGGGGAGGGGCTTAGGAGACCGTTAGAGCTTTAGCAGAAAGGGGGGGAGGGACTGAGAAGTTGTCGATGTTCAAATTCTTTGGCTAAGTCCTGGATCTTCGCATTGTGCTAAGCACTGTGATTGTAAATTACTAACATTTCTGACCATATAAACTAAGGAAATGTGATTTCCTTTTTCACGAATCTATGAAAGCAGATAAGCTAAAGACAAATTAGTTGGTACACTGTACCAACTCCATCTCTTATCTAATACGAAAACCAATTTCTCGACAATTACTTTGCCAGGTGTGAAGATTTATGGCTTTTAATACTCCAGCTCATATTTTGTTGTCGTTGTTGTTTGAACAAAAACTCTCCCCTCACAGTTTTTTTAAAGATAAGAACTTAATCTGCATGACATGGTTCCAAACAAAACTCAATATGCTGTATTTAAGACATTTTATGCAAATGCTAATTGAATGCCCTTTAGATTCCCTCATAGTGAGAGGTTGAAAAACAGAGACGTGTGGAAAGAAAGAGGGAAATAGGAGTGGTGATAAAATGCCTTATCGGAAACATTACACAGTGTCATGGTTACCTGGTTTTCATCACTACGCTGGGAAGCTTTCTAAGCTCCTCTTCCTTTCTTGCTTTCACCCAACCTCTCTCCCTCTCATCCTCTCCTGTGTCTGTTACCTTATCGCTCCCATCCCTCACTCCCTGTCAACCCCAGCTCTCTCTCTCTGTCCATCTTGCCCTTCCTCAATCGTTCTTCTCATTCAGTCCCAGTGTTTGTTGAGGAGCCAGTAAAAGTGGCACCAGCAGCTGTCCAAACACTGATGGCCCCCCGCTGTGTGTGGAAGACCCCCCCATGTTCCCAGTTGATTTTGTGCTAGCTATTATCAAAGCCCTGACGTTTTCCGCTACTGTCACCATGGCACCAAGGAATGGCCAAGGACAGACAAGCAACGGAATATGTGGAGAAAGGAAAATGAAGCAAAGCTGGGAAAGAACTCGAAGATAAGGGAAGAAAGCAGAGATGAAAGTGGATGAGTGACGTAGTGGGAAATTCAAATGACAGAAATGACACTGAATAGATGAGGGGCATGAAGGATAAAATGACAAGAATGACGTGATGTAGCACAGATAAGGAGGATATGTAAGATTAGTCAGCTTGCTCAAGTGATGTTACGCTTGATACAAGAGCTTTTTAGACATGCATTCAAGAACGTGGTGCAGTTTACTCTTTTTTTTTGTTTTTTGTTAATAATGTTTTGGGCATTTTAGCCTTTAATAGACAGGACAGCTGCAGATAGGAAAGGGGGGAGAGAGAGAAGGGGAAGACATGCAGCAAATGGCCGCAGGTCGGACTCGAACCCTGAGCCGCTGCGTCAAGGACTGGGCCTCTGCATATGGGCGCCTGCTCTACCAGGTCAGCAAGACTTTAAAAAAAAAAGAAATGTCAGGACTGTTATGGAAAGGGTTGTTTCTAGTTAGTGTCTAGTTTTATTGGGTTCAATGGAATTCACAAGTGGTCCAGGCCTGTCGTTCGAGTCAAGAACACTTAGACACAAGTGGAAAAGCACTTCAGAATCACAATGCCTTTTAAATATGTTCAAATCTGTTAACGGACCTAAATTAAAGTTAGTGCAAAATTCTGTTTTCTATTCCATGTTACCATTTCGGACATCATGGCTTGCCAATTTAGTGAATGCTTCAAACTGCCTGCAATCTAAGTCATGGATTGCTTTGCTTAAGCAGGGTTTTTTTGGTGTATCTATACCTTCATGTTAAGCTCTTTATTTCTCTCACAGTGACACAGTGTTGGCAGGTGTATTCATTTCCTTAGCTAATATTTTAACGGACTGCCTGGAGTGGAACAGACAGCCTTATATAGCAGTGTAGGGGTATTAGATATATGCTATTATACCTGCTCATGAACGTCCATGGATGTCCTTCAGTTTGTACTGTTAATGAGAGTTTGGTGAATCCAAGTCAGAACACTCATGAACAAGAATAGGTGGAAACTAGTATATTGCTGGACCGTGTAAAGTCAATGTGATAGATTGTGGCCAGCGGTGTACTCTACGTGTAGGGCCCTATGATTTCCGCGATGCGGAAAACACGGACGGAGTCGCGGAATCTACACATGAAAATGGAATTCTGTTCTACATGACGAATTTGCTTAGATTTTGTTGACATATTAAATTTTTTTTTTTTTTTACTTCCTTCTCATTTTTCAGTTTAAAACAACAAGCGGATAAAGGTCTTAACAACAAGCAGAGACAGGTCTCTACCTAAACCGTGGCCAAATGGCATAGCCTGTTGCCTAGTAACCATACGTCATCACGGTCACGTTGAGTTTGTTGCGAGGGAAAAAATGTTGAAGCGAGTGGCGCCTCCCGATAACACAACGGTGAAAAAAAAAATTAAGAAACTCTGAATGAACTGCTAAATACCGGGCTGAACAATCCCCCAACGACTACTAGGAGTCTGGACAACGACTGTTTCGTAAGTTGTGTCAACATACTGTTGACTGGACCCGCAAAGACAGACATAACGACCATTTGAAATCAAAAGCTCATCTCAAGAACAAAGCTAAATCTACAGAGGGCAAATCCCTCCAGGTTACCATTGAGGCAAAGACAAAATCAATAGATACAAGGCGTGAGTTTGTGGAAGATTTTGTTGCAATGTGTGCTGAAGCTGACATACTGTTAGAGAAAATGAAGAGGATACGTCCGTTTCTTGTTCAACACTGCAAGCAGGGAGGCGCGCTTCGAGAAAACGCCAGCAGCCTCAGGCAGACCCACCTGCCACCGGTCTTTGACCAGCACACGCCAAAAGAGCTGCGAGAGATCCGTACTGTTTTTCCACGCTTACATTTTCAGGTACAAACAAAAGCAAGGGTTATAGCCGCATCTGAAAAATACACCTCCAGTATATGCATTATTGCTACAGTATATCAGACACGGGCTTCAACATCTTAATTTCAGTGATATTTCTGCCATGTCAGGATTTTGTCTTTAGGTCAATTATGGTTTTCTTTTAGGATTAAACAATGATTTCTATGTATTAATTCCAACTGTATTTTTCATTTTATCATCAGTTTAATGTATGAGACTTAATAATTGACCCAGCCACACATTGCTTGCCTGCCGTAAGTCCTTTTGACCAGCATGTGCCCCTGGTGAGGGCTTCAAGCCTTGAGAAACTGGCTTGAAAATTGGCTTGTTTGACCATCATTACTGATACAGATCTCATTTCAGAGCTCCCCTCTGCCTCAGACTACCAATAGAGTGCAGTTACTGAACTGTTGCAAGGGTGGTTTTAGGCCAGGGAGGTCAGCCACCCAATTAGCCCTTGCTGAGTTCAGTGGAGAGCCGGGAAATGACTGGGTTGGAGCTTAATGGCTACCTGTAAGCCTAAGCAGACCTGCAGTGCAACTGGAAGTCTCAGAGCAGAGTGTGAAGTGAGACGTTTTCATCATAATCTTTTTAGTGACAAACATTGTTTTTATTGTGCCAGTCTCACCGGTTAAGATTGCAACAAGGGGTGGCAGGATCATGTCATCATAACTGTCAATTACCAGTAAATCCCTGTGAAGCAGAATCTAATGTGACATGTACTGTATATGTCTTACACACACAATACACACATACAATACATTTGGATGATATTTGTATCTAGAGTACATATCCAGATGATGAATTCATATTTGGAATGGTAAAATTAGCTCAAAACAGTTTGTAACTGAAATGTTAAAAACACACAATGTGAATTAGAGCAGAAAGGCAACCTACACCCTGATCAGCCCCCAGCACTAATCTCCAAAAACTGAAACCGTCCAAAAACTACAAACATGCTTCCTTTACGAGTGCGCCAGCTTGTTTATGTATGTATCAACGGGATGCATCATCCTCTTTCTTCACCCGCCATTGTCCTAAGAATACTGTGCGTTTATCAGAGTGTGTGTCATGTGGTATGAGTGTGCATGACGGTGATGTGTCAGCCGCTCCTTCATATGTAATTTGTGTCATTGCTGCTGTCCTGGTGTGACTGCAGGAGCTTAAGGCAACAGCTGTTCTCTACTGCTCCGACTGCAGCGGCTGCATCACATTTCTGTCTCTCTCTGTCCCATCTCTACCCTTTTTTTAATTAAATTTAGGCTTTTATTTTTATAGGAGAGCTGAAGACAAGAAAGGGGAGAGAGAGGGGGAATGACATGCAGCAAAGGCCGCAGGTCGTCTTATATGCCGGCTCGACGCACACACCAGCGCACAAGTATAAACATCAGGCCACTTGAGCTTGTTTTACATTTCTGTGGAGGCTCCACGCAGAGCTTTCGCCGTAGCCTATGTAAGTGGCCTAATGTTTATACTTGTGCGCTGGTGTTTGCATCGAGCCAGCGTGTGTGTGTGTGTACGTAGGCTACAGCGAAAGCGCTGCCTGGAGCCTCTGCAGAACTGTAAAACAAGCGGCGCCGCAGTAAACTTCCGTGACCTAACGCGACACACACACAGAACGTCGAAGGTGTGTTGTCGTTGCCACAGCCAGAAGACACATTTAGTTTCAAATGAAGCTGGGGGCAGCAAAAATAAACACAGCTGGCTAAGCTATTTAAAAATGGCGGGTTTGTTAAGGACACCCCCGTCTGTCGCTTTCACGTCACCTTTTGGTATCGGCTCAGCTCGCTTGGAACCTCGACGGAGGTGGTACTAAAAAAGTACCTGTTGGCAGGTACCAGGGACTTTTTTCCATAACGGAAAACCAAAAAAGGCGAGAAGAGTCGAGGCGAGTCGAGCAGGTACCATGTAATGGAAAAGCGCCATTAGATTGGCAAAGAGCTAGGGCTACATAAAATTGAGGCATTCAAAAGTTACTGGCAACTGCAGCAGGTTACTCCATATTGAGTAATCCTGCATGATTAGTGTTTCTAACATGGCACCGGTACTAATTTCCTCTCTCTCGTTTTCCTTTCATCAACCAGCAGTAGCTCTCAGGAGTAATTATGCCGCAATGTACGCCACACAAAAGACCAGTGAAGGCAAAGCTGAACAAAAGAACAATCTTGTTCAGTGCAGCAACAACTATGAATCACCTTCAACATCCCATTCTTTCTACAAACTTCTCACATAATCTGTGCCCTAAACAGGACTACTACTGATATGTAACCCCAAAGAGTCCTTTTGTTCATTTTCTGCTATTGAACTATTTAATTGAAGCATGTACCAAATATCTAAATATTACAAACTTAATAGTAATTCAATGAAAAAATCAAGTGCTTGTTGTTCCTGTCCAATGGAATGTCATCAAAGGTAAAGTGTCTGTCCTTTCTAATTGCCTGTGTTTAAATGCCTTTATAATTATCTGGATGATAACATAATGGCTATACCTCTTCTCTTCGCTGTGTTTGCGTGTCCCATCGTAGATCAACACGGTTGTGCGCCTGCTACATTCAGGGTTCGCATCCCACTGCAAACACTGCTCCTACTATCGTCTAGGGAGGAAACGATTATGGATTTTGTTGGTACAATTATAGTCTGAAAAATAATCACCGTTTCACGATTATCATGATAATTATGCATTCATTCATTTCACTACTGATGTCTGAAATCACATGAACACTCTAGATTTTAACACGTCATTTATTGCTGCCTTTTAAAACAGAAACAACACAGTAACAGTTCTGAATGTTTTGAAAATGATTATATGATCAGTCATCAACCTTTTTATTTACATGAATCTGAAAAGATTAGAGACTAGAGGTGAAGCAGTCACACCATAAACAAAGACAGTGCTGCCCTTTTTTCTGCTAGCTGGTGTGTCTAAAAGGTTGGAGGAGCTGCTGGACAAGATGCACCTGTCAGGGAGATTCGCAGCATGTTGCCAAGGACAAACTGCAATGGAGAGATCTCTTTGCAGATGTATGTCCCATGTGGGATGAAGAGGAGTAAGTAAGTAACGTTTAGTGGTAACGTCAGTGACATGATTGAGCTGTTGCGGAGTTTTGACTCGTACGAACGCAACGTTATCGTCAGCTCACTCACTGTAAATGTAAATGTTGATAGCTGTTAACTGTAACGTTACCGTTAACATTCAACAGGCTAACCGGCAACGTTAACAAGTTAACACTTAACAACAACAGTAACAAACAAAGTCGCTAGCAAGTTTACCAACATGGGTTGAATTCCCCGTTGCAGCTGTCCTGAGGTCAGCTGGCTCTGCTCTGTGTTTTACAGCTATTTGCTAACTTTATGTAACATTAAAAAATTGCAGCAGGAAGTTATCCCAGCACGGGGACGCCATTGTTCATCACTCTGACAGTCAATACTCGCGGTGGCCGGCGTCTGATTTCATGTGTGTAGTGCGTGTACGCACGCCAGCGTATATAGGTCCCTATGATTTCCGCGATGCGGAAAACGCGGACGGAATCGCAGAATCTACACGTGAGGAGAAGCAGGTACGTGCGCTTAAATCAGAGATATATAGCACAGTGAAGGGAGCGCTAGCTGAAATGAATGCTTCGCAGCAACACATCGGGGCAGAACCTGAGATGCAGGAAATCATGGTATGTGAGCCGGACCAATCTGACTGCGTCACATTCAAGACCCAGCGGCTTCGGACGCCTGAGGGGATACAGCACGAGCTGCACACTGAACGCAACTCTGACTCGTTCATCTGCCACGCAGGCCTGGGAGCGACCCACGGAGGGAGAGAGTTCACCTTCGCTGCAGCCGCGGACCCAGATGTTTACTGGCCGGAATTAGAAGAAGAGGAGGAGGACGCGCTACATCCTCGGATCGCCCCGCGCCGCGAGGAACCGGAGGACAGCGGTGGGACTTTGCGTTCGATGCCCGGGCCGCGACTGGAGGACTCAGCACCTGTGGACTAACGGTATTTGAGCCACTGTACCGAGTTTGACTGGAGGACGCTGTGTGTAGGTTTTGAAACCAACTGTTGAAGGGACATCTAATCAGACTGTAAGAAATAATGAATGCTGGCTACTTAGTCTATAATCTGTATTTTTGAGGACACTTAATCGGACTGAAAAAAGGGAACATGATGAATCCTGAGGATGCGCTATGTAAGTTTCGTAACTAAGCTTGAAAGGGACACTTAACCAGAAAACTGGTTGAATTTATATAAATTAATACAGACTCAGTTCCTGATCCCGCATATACATGGCAAGCAACTAAAGGGTTTATTAGGGATTTCACATCCTCCTTCGCGGTCAACTTGAAGAGGAAAAGAGAGGCAAAGAAGTTGGAAGAATGCTGTAAATCAGCAATCTCTTAAGACTTGTTTTTCTAAATCTACACATACTCTTCTAGTCACAAATCGTGCAGAGCTAAATTATTTGCTAAGAAGGGGAGCTGAGTTCATAATGCACAGAGTGAGGCAAAATTACTATTTTAAAGCAAATTGCTAGCTCTGAAATTAAAACAAAGCAAATCCAGAGGTATCTTAAAAAATCCTAAGGATATCAGCGCCACTTTTCAATCCTTCTACTCAAAGTTGTATGAGTCCTCCTGCAACTCCGATCCGACACAGTGCCAGGAGTTCCTAAAAGAGCTAAATCTGGCTCTTCTTGACCCAGAGGAGGCAGAAGAACTGGGTCGACCTATAACATTAGAGGAACTTAACTCTGCATTAAAAACAGTTAAAAAAGGGAAAACATCAGGGTTGGATGGAATTTCATCAGAACTTCTTCTACAATATTTTGACATATTATATATTAGGGTACTTTCCACCAACAAACCAACACTGCGCTGATCTCCATTATGCCAAAGAAGGGCAAAGATCCTACGGATTGTTCAAATTATAGGCCCATCAGCCTCATCGGGACTTATATTAAGCTTTATTCCTGGCTTAAGTCCTGGCTTTCCGCTTAGAGCGCTTTATCAAGAAGCTAGTCCACCCTGACCAATCAGGTTTTATACCCAAGCGTTATGCTGCAGACAATGTACGCAGATTATTTCATGTAATAGAAGAAGCCAAAAACCTTTAATAGTTTCATCAGTGGACGCGGAAAAGGCTTTCGACTGCCTAGAGTGGAACTACGTGTGGCAAGTAATGGATTGGCTTGGTTTGGGGACCAAATTCATTGACATGGTACGTACTTTATATGAGAATCCCACGGCCATAGTCTCAACCAATGGCTTGCACTCTCAGCCATTTCCCATAGAGCGGGGATCGCAACACAACTCTCTTGACCCGTTAGCCCAAGCCATAAGGCAAAATAAAATATGTAATGTCCAGATTAAATCCAATAGCAGCTCAATATCATTATTTGCGGACAATATTTTGTTGTACATTTCTGATCTTGAGGACTCTACTCCAAAAAATCTTAAGATCTTCAATGAATTTGGCTCAATCTCTGGCTATAAAATTAACTGGAATAAATCTAATCTTCTTTAATTGAATAACAGGCATGTGGCATCAGCCATTAGTGTTACAATACCAACCCAAAGCGAAATTACATATTTGGGCATCACAATACACGCATCCCTACAGCGAGTTGTCCAGGACAACTATGAAACTATATTAAGTAGTGTTCAAAGGGATCTGGCCAACTGTTCTGCGCTGCCGGCATCGCTACGGTCCAGGATTGCTGTTGTTAAAATGAACATAGTTCCTCGTGTGAATTTCTTAAGTACGATGATCCCCTTACCCCCACCGATAAATTCCTGGAATAAACTTGATACCTTAATTCGGCAGTATATTTGGAATAATAAACAACCTAGGCTAAAATATTCGACCCTGCAACGTACCATAAACACGGGAGGCCTGGCCCTCCCTAACCTTAAAGTGTATCACAGAGCCTTTCAGCTACAGGCCCTCAGAGTGTAGATGGACCCCTCATCTACAGCTTCATGGAGAGAAATAGAGCAAAACTCCTCAGAAGAGATACGTCTCTAAAGCCATTCCTACTTCCTACTGCACGTTTTGCCGACCTGAACAAACTGGAACTTTCCTGCACATGGTCTGGGAGTGTGAACAGGCGCATGAGTTTTGGAATAAAACAACATCAATGACATCTGATGTGATAGAATGTCGAATTCCTACTGACCCGATTGTTTTGTTACTTAATGATGACTCTAAATTACACCTACCTGGGAGACAGAAGAAAATTTGGCTAGCTGGATCAACCACGACCAAGAAAATTATAGCTCAGCGCTGGCTCCCACCCCCACTCGCTTTGTATAAAACAGTGGTTGGCGTATTTTCTGGACATAGTTATGCTTGAGCTCTCTACAGACCTATGGAAAAACACAGCAGCACAAGTATCAGTCCTAATGACCTCAGCATCACAAGAGTGACTAGGTAAGGTGTGATTTCTGTTTATTGTTTGTTTGTTTGTTTTTCTTTCCTCGAGACCACAGAGGGTTCGGGGGTGGGAGAGGGTTGTCTGTTCTGTGTGTTTAAAAATATAAAGACAATAAAAAATGGATCTTAAAAAAAAAAGTTCATCTCAAGAACAAAGCTAAATCCACAGAGGGCAAATCCCTCCAGGTTACCATTGAGGCAAAGACAAAATCAATAGATGCAAGGCGTGAGTTTGTGGAAGATGTTGTTGCAATGTGTGCTGAAGCTGACATACCGCTAGAGAAAATGAAGAGGATACGTCCGTTTCTTGTTCAACATTGCAAGCAGGGAGGCGCGCTTCCAGAAAACGCCAGCAGCCTCAGACAGACCCACCTGCCGCCGGTCTTTGACCAGCACACGCCAAAAGAGCTGCGAGAGATCCGTGGAAAGAAAATCTTTGCTGTTGTCGACGAAACCTCTGAAGACCGAGATCGCAGCATCCTCAACATTGTTATAGGTGAGCATCCACAACTTTTATTTAGGTCATTTTGAATGTGCTTTGCTGAATATATTAACAGTTTAAATAAAAAAGCTGAATTCTGAGTTTGTGTCACTGAGTTTTTAAAGGTCAATACTGCTTAGAAGTGAAAAGAAATCAAGCATGTCCGAAAAATCCAAAAGGGCTAAAAATAAATCCGAAAACACGGAATTTGAAAAAAAATAAAACGGATTTCATAGGGCCCTACGTATATGTTGTCAAGGAGGTTTAACAAGAACTGCACACACTGCTACACAGAACGTGCAGTCAGTCAACACTCGGTGGAGCGGAGCTGTTACGATTAATTAACCATGACGTTTTAAAGTGCGGTTAATAATGAAACCGGTTAATCGCTGCATACCTACTATCATCGGTACGGACTATACTGTATGTAGGGGAGAGGTCTTACCAGCAGAGGCATGGCCAGGTCAGCAAAGTAAACAAAGGCTGCCCCGAGTGTGAATCCCACGGCCACAGGCAAGAAAGCAAACGAGCCGTACTTCCCGGAATCTTCCGCCATGTCGATCGCCGGTGCCAGCAACGACCAATAGGAAGCAGCCAGCATAACCTGAGAGAGGCGAAGAAAGGGAGAAAAGGGGAAATGAAAAAACTAGCATCATAGCAGGAGAGCCTTTGTACGATCAAACACAGCAATATAGCAACCTAATGAGACGTCACTAATTATCATTGTGCACAAGGAAATGTTAATTGTAAACAAGTCTCTTCAAAAATAAAATACTGCACATGAGCCAATTTGAAAGTGACATTTTCTTGTTTTTAAGATATCTCATCCAAATATCTCATCCATTGGGCCTGAGGCAGGAACCGCTGGTATGAACACAATTGTTCTGACGTTGCACCTATAACTGATTTGCACATTTTCTCTACTCAAAATGTTCTTCTCACGAACACAGTTGACGTGTGGGTCAGAGATCTGTCGTAAAAGTCAAGTACAGATGGGCCGCATGTCACTACAGAGGGAAAAAAACTTGTATGGCTTAAGAATTACGAACCAATAATTTAAATGAATTTTGAGTTTAAATATGATACTGAAATCTAAAAAAATAAATAGGTATATATATATATATATATATATATATATATATATATATATATATATATATATATATATATATATATATATATAATAATAATAATAATACGGACATTTGATATAGTGTTTCAAAAGTACTCAAGGTACTTTAAATAAAAACAGAAAAAAAATACAGAAAAGGTAAAAGTAGTACAAAACATACACAATACAACAATGAAACTAAATTCATATTTTGTTTGTTAGATCATGATTATCATGGCAATTTATAGAATCATTTTTATTATTTTATTGGCACATTTTAATCAGGCTCCTTATATTGTTCACTAGAACATTTTGCACACACACTGCTTTGCTATTGGTGGAGGCTGCAATTTCGCCGGTCAAAGAGCACCAAAGTTGACTCCGGGCGAATTTGCTTTATTTGCCACCGGAGCTTGCTCTGTTTTGTTTGAAAATTAATTTGGAACGTCAAGAGAAGTGACCATGCAGGAACTCGTAGTGCACCTTTAATACGAGAGAATAATAATCATAATAGAGAGTTTGGTGAATCTGATTTTGCAGTTAAGGAGCAGTGCCTGAGAGAAAATGATATGATACAACTGTATTGTCATTTTGTGTTACCGAGCATCTCCGCTCAAAAAGAAGAAAGAAAAAAAATGCATATACACACAGAGCTAGACAACAATTACACATAAAGATGTACAAAGATGAAGACATATCAACAGCCATGACAAAGAAACATGATATCCTCGGGTCCAGATCTTAATTGGCAGCACACTGATTTTGGCTTAGCAACAGGATAGACTGATGTGTAAAAGAGTTCTTAAGCCTGTTGTATCTAAACAAAGGGACTCTAAATCGCCTGTTAGAAGGCAGGAGTTGGTATTCATAATTTAAAACATGCATGGAGTCCGAAGAGATGCTGTTAGCAAGTCTGAGCATGATATTCTTGTGGATTGTTTGAAAAGGAGTGTGCAACAGGTTGACCAATGATCTTAGCGCAAACTTTGAGTTGATTATATAATTTAGTTTTACGTTTAGCAGATAGGCTGCTGAGCCAGGCTGTGCTGCAGTACAGCATGACACTCTGAATCACTGAGTAATAAAACAGAGAAACAATCTGGCCGCTGGTTCCAAAGGATCTAAGCCTACGGTGCTGCTGTGTCTTTTTACAAATGTGCTGTATGTGAGGAGTCCACGATAGTCCACGATAGTAATCCAAAATAGTCCAAAAGTAATCTTGCTAAAGTCAAAAAAGACTATGGTGCGTGCGTGTGTGCGCACATGTGTGGGTGTGTCCATGTTTGGATATGTTTGCTATGTCTTTGTGTGCGAGTCAGTGCGACTGTCTAGTGTATTCAGTATTCTCATAGGTAATTAACTCTGACAACATGTTTCACTTCAAAGCCTAGTCTGTCTGTGTCAGCTGTCAAAGTGCAAATAAAGAGGGGAGGATTTTGTATGTCTGAACACACAAGTGTGTCTTTACAAGCTTCATATAGTATCTGCATATAGTAGTATCTACTATAGTAGTATCTGCAGCTTCTATTGTTTATCACTAAAGAGTTGCCACATGCCAATCCTTATTCAGAACACTAAGAAAGGCAAACTGCATTGTGGGTAATCAGGGGCACACCCTTGCCTCCTCATTTGAACTGCGGCCTTCAGGACGACAGTACTGTGCTCCTATGTTTACAAAAACCAGATCCAAGTTCTCTTTTTTCTTTTTTCAAGTTCTCCTTAATGAATTTAAGAGTTAATGAAGGTCCTGTACGGTAACAAGGTTGTATTTATTTATAGATTTTTTATTTTCTCTCTTCTTGTTTTCCCAGCTGAGTGTCCTGGTCTATGTTATGAGTAGTGAAGTCTACATGTTACAGTCTTTTTTGTCTTGTTTTCTTGTCTTAATGTTGTCAAAAATGCCTTGTGATCAAATAAAATAAAAACAATTAACTTATTCAGTTTTGAGCTCCTCTCACAGCTGCCTCCTGAAACAGTATCAGCCCTGGAAATGCATAACACGAGTGGGTGTTCAGCCCTGCCAATCAAAAGTAATGGAGGCCTATTGTTGGGCTGCAGTCAGCTCTGGATCTCCAAAGTAATGTACCGCTAGCATCAAATCTAGTCCGCTCTGTTAGTCAGACAGAGTATAACAATGCCAAAGTTGATTGCAACTCACTTGGTGTGGCTCCAAATGAAACTCTGGGAGCTGAAAACGTATGACATGAAAAACCTGACAGTTTTATTCTAGTCTTATCCATGTTAAATTGCCTGTCAGCAATCAAATCCTCACCATGATTGCAGACGACATATGATCCCATCCTCTTTTCCATCTACAATATAATCTGTCTTGATGCTGCCAAACAGAGTTTCTCAGTCATTTGCCCCAGCGAGGGTTCATGTCTCTTTAATGTTAGCGATCATAAAACAATCTACACTCACTTTTACAGTTTATTTGATGTGAATGTAACGATTCTCATTGTATCTGCTTTCCGACTTAATCCCTAGTTGGCTGCACAAGGCAATAAGCAAGGAGAGGGAACAGAGTTATTCAGGTAGAAGCAGAAAGCTGGATTCAAAAGACACAATGTATGGAATATAAACTTCATTTCTTTGTATTTATTTGGCATCTTCGTCTCTCCACTGGCACAAGAAGATTAGCAAAGATATCAAAGAAAAGTCAGACAATAACTACACTTGAAACTGAACTTAGCTAAGAATCTAAGGGTGGGGGACATGGCCTTAAAATAATATTACAATATCGTCAAATCAAGTCATCGTCAATTCTGCAATATGTGCCAGACATCTCTCCGACCCATGGTGCAATAAGGACACGTACAGTGCGTTTTTTTATTTCATAATATAAAAGAAAAGTAAAATATACAAATAAAGATTTAAAAAAATGTATTGTTGTAACAATATTCATGAAGATATAGTAGTATACAACTATTTTTGAGCTTGTAGTTTTGCTAATGATTTGTTGTAGTTTTGCTAATGATTTGCCTCATGTACGGGTTCGAAAAGTAACTTGCGACGAAAAGTTGCGTTTTAGACACCAAAACGTCTAGTTAAGTTTAGGAAAATGCCGTTCTTATACAGCAGCAGTCAATGAGGTGCACACAGCAAATAAAAACGTGTAAATCATACGAATTACAGTGCTTAACTTTTTGTAGCTTTTACTAGTTTTTTTGTAACTGTAGGTTGCAAAGATTTCGCAGAGCAGCTAGCACACACACCTTCCTCCATCTCAACAGCACGTTGGCAGAGTCAAATAAGCTGAATGGTTGCTCCAATCTTCTGTAATGAGGCAGATTGGAAGGAAAAAAGAAAAAAATATGTTCACAGAATCACACAAAAAAAAAACTAACTACGCCTTACAACACCCGTGAATGTTCAGTCTTGTACCACGCGCTTAAAACATGCTCCCACATCCAGGATCAATACATCAACTGATTTTAATAATTGGCAACCGGAGAGGAAGGACTGTGTTGCCTTTGGTCTGAATTCAATTTTAACATATTCTTTTAATAACAATGCTGGGCAATGATTTAATGGGAGCACTGGCTTTCTTATTATCGTAGATTCAGCAGCCTGGTTTATAATTGCAAAGCTGGTTTCCATTCCACACTGTTCTACTTCACTTAGTTTCCAATTAGAAAAGGTAGTTTCCTCCATGCAATTTGGTCATACACAGCCACTGGTTCCATCCATAAAGTAGTATGCTTTAGTTGCTATACATGCTTCTGTGTTGACTTGCAAACGTGTTAGATAGTTTGCTCACCTTCTCAACTTTGACTCATACCTAGCACATAAAACCATAATCCCAGAAAGGAAACACTCTTGAGGGGATTATTTTTTATCTTTCACACCAGCCCTCTCCATATTAACTTCCCATCGTCTACCAATCAAGGGTGCAATTCTGCAATCTGGAGAATATCACGTAGTTCTGTGCAAATTGAGTCAAGGAGGGGAGCTGTCTACATGTTATTCAGCAAGAATCCAGAATGCAAATAAGGTGTGCAGTTTGACACACTGCTATTACAGCTGCCAAACCCCAAAGGTAAACATAATGTAAATGGACAAACATAACGTTGCATGTGTGTTGTGTATGAGAATTCATGTGTTTGATCTCTTGCAGGATTGATCCACGACTAAAATTCCAGGATTACTATAACTACTATCTAGAAACGGGACAAACTCAACTATAGAAAATTACCCAAGATCAATTTTGACATCAAGCCATCTCCGGCATAGAGTACTGCATAGAGATATGCATGTAACTAGGGATGTCACGAGAACCGATACCACCGACACCTTCCGGTTCTAAAATGACAAAACACAGACGATGCCCATTTTTTGAAGAACCATAGGCACCGTTAGCGACGATGCCAGTGTTCCGGAACTGATGGGGGCAATATACGCATTCAGAAGGAGGAGGTCACGAAGAAGTGGCCGAGAGTCAACTCTACCCGACCTAAAAAACGGCATGTTCACTGCAAACTCACGGTCCTCTCTTCCCAATTTACAGCCCCCTCTCTTGGCTTCAAATAACTCACCGTTGTCGGCTACGGCTGCTGAACAGGCTACACGTTGTAAACAGCCGTGGCCCCCTTGCCTGCTCCTCCGGTAACGTTAGCCGTTAGCATGGCTGCATTAGTCATGGTTAGCCAGGACCAGTTGGGGTCACTTTACTGGCAGTGTCTCAATTGTTTTTGCCAGTAACCAACTCGGGTACTCTAGCTATATAATTCAATGTGAGTACACAAATGTTGAAATTACATAAAATGCCCGTCCCTTGTAGCTGTGATAAATTAGCCTGAAGTTAATGCTTAGCTACCTGTTCAGGAGGAAATGAGCCAACTCTTTCAAATACATCTCCAATATTTACCCAGGGTTTGTAAAGTCTTTGGTCAACTGTTGTTGTTTTTGCTCAGTACCTTTTGAAAAGATGCCTGGAAGTCTGGGATGTGTCTAGGGACACTAGTTGTTGCACTATGACCATTAATTGCACTTTATTATGTTGTTCTATACTCTATTGCACATGTTTTGTATGTCTTGTAATGACATTTTGATAGTTTCAAGTTACATGGAATCTTAGAAAATCCTTTTTTTTTTTTTTTTTTACCGTGGTATCGAAATCGGCATCGAGAATCATGTTATTTTACTGGTATTGGCACCGACTACTGAATGTTTGGTATTGAGACACCCCTACATGTAACCAAAGAGCTACAAAATGGATCAATGGTGTTCAATTAAAGTTACTACACTTATCTGCTTTCTTGTTGAGAGTTAGATAAATAGAACATATCAATACCACTCTAATTGCTGTACTTAGCTTAGCATAAAGACTGGAAACATGCATAAACAACTAACCTGGCTCTCTCCAAAGTTAACACAACCCACCAGGATCAGCACACCGGTTGCAGTTTCCCCCTGCTGCTGATAAAAGTGCTACAGGAAACACTGGTAACTGCATCCAGACAAAATATAGTCTCTAGCTAACTGGCTTCTGGTTGTAGCTTCATATCTAATGGGTATGAGTGGTATCACTATTTTAATCTAACTCTTCTCAAGAAAGTATGGGCAAATTCTCAAAGGAAACTATTTATGTGATAGTCTAAAGCGCAGCAAATCCCAAAAACATATATAATAACCTGTACAACATACAGTATAGTGGCATGGCTCTGATGACGGCAACATCGGTCTGTTAGCGAATTGGTCCACCATTTGCACAGCAAATCCCACTCACAACTCTGATGCAGATGCTAGTGGTTCAACAAAACAATACAAAAACCTGCCTCAACAACATATCCTAAACCCATATCCACTTGGCTACACTAATTATCCTGACTATTGGAATTGAAAGAAATATAATTGCACAAGAAAATGTTAGCTACAAATGATGAAAGATACTTGATTTTGCTTTCCTGTAACTGACATATGCTCACAAAATAAATATGTTTATCAACTGGGACATGACAAATCAGCTCAGAAGCCTCTTAATGTAGCTCCTAACAAAAAAGGCCCAAAGGAATGGTTTAAGTTAATAACAATATGTTTGAATTGAAGTAGAAAAAAAGTCTGTTTCATCACTCAAATAGTTTGAATATTATAATCAAAGGTTGAAAGCAGCAATAGGCAATTTCACATGCTGACAGCTCCAAATGGCCGTGACGGAGAACAGTTTGAAATATTCAACTTCAATACCCAAAAATTCTATAACAGCATGACATCAGTTAAACCCCACACAGAACACTCATATCAGCTCTGCTGATCTGTGATACAAGAGGGCAAAGAGAGACAAAGAATATATTCTGAGCCCAAGACAAAAGGCACTTTTGAAGGGACGGGTATAGATGCTTATTTCTGAGGATTTCAACGTCAATAAATAAATCAATTTAATTCACCTGTGACACAATAGTGGAAAAGGCCGTAGGCCTAGGTGCAGCGCTGGCCAGGGTACTGAATATGATGGACAGACAGTCAGATGGTAAAACGCTTCGCGGCCGGCCTCATTTCATCCTGGCGCTTGGCGTGAGAAATCATCCAAAGTTACCAGCATCCAAACTGAAAGTCTGACCATGGGAGGGATAGCAACTTAGCTGCAAATATCGGCATGCAAGATGTCGAAAAAGTCAAGCATCTGGAATCAAGTTTAAAACTTGCATTGATGACAACCAAAAAGTTGGGTGTCAGATATGCCAAAGGAAACTGGTATACCACAAATCTACAACAAGTTTGGCAAATCAACAGAAAACTTAGTAACAGCTCAGCCTTAATAAAGTATGACTGCCAGGCATTCAAAGTTATTGTAAAATACCCTTCTCTCATCTGATTTGTCGTTTAACAGAAATTTACCGGTGAAATAAGTTATTTTTGTTAAAAGATATTGTCATTACATTTTTAATAAATTATGCAAATTTGTTGAGCTGATCCGAAAATTGGCTGGCTAACCTGACTGACAGACAGCAGAAGTGAACTAAACTTAAAAAGTTAAAGTTAACTAAACTACATCCTCGCCCACTGAAGCTTGGAAGCCCAAAAAGTGATATTCGGGACAACCCTAGCAATATTCTTTCTTCCTCTTTTTCCGTTCCACTATCAGCAAAGTACTTTTGATCCTTCCTCCTTTAAGATTCCTCTCTCTAATTTGCATGTGCAACAGCCAAACCCCAGGCCCACTTCACAATCTCGAGTCTCCCTCATTAAGGCTTACTCATTAAGTCGCAAATCAACAGTCTCAGGGCTATTCAAACACCTGTCTAACACGGATGCCAGCACCCAATTACTGCTTTGTTATCTCACTCGGGGCCAAATACTAAGCCTTTCGCAGCTAGTTTTAGATGGAGATATGGAGCATTGTGTTCAAGAAATATCCCTGTTAGCATATGAACATCTGAACAGAGTATTAGCATAGTTATTTAGGGGACGATCGGGCAAAAACTGGAAATGAGTGTAGTCATCATTATTGCTATTTTTACTCTATTCCAACATTAAGACCTTGTTGTGTAGAGTGAACTGTGTCCGTTAAGCTCTCATTAGCTTGGAGCATTTGCACAGGTAGCTCCAGCGATAAATAATATGTCAGACAGGACAAACAGCAAAACACAGGATCCTCCTCAGGCCTGGATTTGTGTTGAACTGTACATCTACAAAACATACAATGGGGATGAGAGAAAAGTCGCGGAGGAAGAATCTCTAACTTTTTTGGCCACACTAGCAGCCTGACTGGTTTTGGTCCAGACTGAAATATTTAGAGCGTCATCCACACGGCCTCTAGTGTGGCTGTATACTATCTTGTCTTGTCCATGAATAAATATAATAATCGAATAGATAAAAAAAAAAAAAAAAAAAACATACTATGGAAAAAGTAAATGAAACATAACAGCAGCTACTGGACTCTGCCAAAGCTGTAAGCAATAATAGTAATACACATTACTCCTAAACTTAAGTGTAATCAAAAAAATAGTATAAGAATAAATGCTTTATTAAACTAACTCCATCCATCCTAACCGTGACACAACTTCTTTGTTGACAGCCCCAAATGACAGTGGTGTACAATATATTTTAAATAACTATCTTTCTTTTCAGTTTTGTTAAGATTTCCATTGTCACATTGGTGTCAGTTTATCCAGAATTATAATGATAGAAGTATTAACAGGACCTTTTCCAATATATGGTCTATTCCTCCCTGCAACAAACAGAGATAACCATTTTCCATGTTATTATAAACAGGAAGACAGACGTCAGAGGTTTAGCTTAATCAAATTACTCTCGACAATATCTCAAAATGCTCTAATCATTAAGGACTCTCTACATTGGTGATCTGATCTTACAATGCTTGATGGAACTCATCATAAATCCTATTTCTATTTCATTCCACAATTACACAGTGAAAACTTAATGTACTCAATGATTCCTTCACATCTGCGGTAGGAAAAACTCTGATTCTCAATATGGAACACTGAGAACTCTACACTGAAATCCAGGTCAGTTTTGAATAAAATAAAAGAGACATCAGAGAAGATAACAGGACCAAGAGTCTGCCGCCACGCTAGCGGCTCTGTGAGGCTGAACTTGGACACCGCAGTGATTAGAGCTAAATGCCAATGGCAATTTTAACACGCTGATGTTTAGCAGGTTTAATGTTTATCATGTTCACCATCTTAGTTTAGCACATTAGCATGCTAACATTTGCTAATTAGCACTAAATAAAAAGAACAGCTGAGGCTGATAGGAATGTTGTTTGGATCTGAATATACAGTAAGTCTAAGTTTTTAACACCAAATAATGCTGTTTGCAGGATATATGTCTAGCAGCAAAACCCCAAACGGTTATATTTGAGACTTGTTCGATGATTAATCATGAATATAATCAATGGACCATTCGTCGCATTCCTTGACATACCAGTATGGCAAAGAATCTTGCATCAGTTCGAAAGACTGTTTTTCCACAACTGCAATAATACATTCCTATCAGAAAAAGCTACCTAATGTATGTCTGTGCTTATATTACAGCATGTCGCCATGGAGGGTATTCAATAGGATTGACAGCCATTGTTAAGTGCATAACATTCAAAGTGCACTTGTTTTGCAAGAAACTGTGGTGCTGGGAGATTGGAACAAAAGCTGCACCACTGACAATTGCACTTTGAACAATTTTTGTTTAGCTGTTGTACCTGGTATTAAAGTATGGGTAGCTCAAATCAACACAATCTGTTCAAGCAATCTTGGTTTATAGCCGTTATATAATAGCCATATACAATGGCTATGGCATATAATTCATTTGCACAATAAGTATCACTTTGCATCTGAGACAAAAAGGTTACTATTGAACTGATAGCTGGAGGGAAGCCGATCATCTGCACACTCACTGCCATGACAAAGAGCTGGTTTAAAATTGGCCAAGTTTCCCGGTAAATGTACGCTATATTTAGAATATTTTCACGGCTTTACCTTGCCGTCAGACAGCCCTTTCCAACAGGTAACTGAAGCCGTTATCTATGCTATCTTCAAAGCCACCAGACTCCATAGACAAAAGCAGTAATTTTACCTCACTGCCTCGATCACTTAGTTTGTTTGTGTTATTGTGTGACTTTATTTAGCGTTAAGCTAAAGAACTAGCCTGTGCTAGCTGCTAGTGTAGGCTAACATTATATGGGCTGAGTTCCATATCAACTGCCTCGGTATGGGCATGCAGCCAGCAGAGGAGGGCCTATTTTATTGTGATCATTATTATGTACACATCTATTTAAATTGAAATTGTGTCTGTAACTTTCATATTGCCATATCACAGCCTGGTGTCAGCTATTGCTTAAGTATATACCTGCTATGAAAAATTATAGAATTAGGTATGCAAGGTAGAGAGAGCTACTTTGAAATTTTGTAGATCTTCCTAAAGATGCTAACTTTCGGCAGAAATGCAAATTGTGCTGTGTTAAAAAAAAAAAAGGGTTAACTGTTAAATATCTTGTGGTGAGCTGGGCTGGGGCCGAACCTCTGTACAAGCGAAATGTGTCTGATACACTCGCTAAAAAGTTGCAAAAAAAAAAGGTGTTTAATCTATAAAAAGTCAACAAAAAAAAGTAGTGAAAAGGGCTCATCCCAATTCTTCGAAGACCAAGTTGATGGCATCAGATGTTGTTATGAGCGACTAACAGTTCAAAACATTCAACATTTTTGTTGAAAATTTACTTCAATTATGAATCGATTAGCAAAATAGTTGACAAATATTTTTCACTCGACTAATCGATCAATCACTTTCGGCTCTACTTTTAAGTTTATGGTGTACCTTAATCTATGTAGCTTTTAAACCAGACAAATCTGCCAGCTCATGTTTCATTTGCTCCGATAGATACGTCCGGCCCCCCCTCCCATTGGGCAGGTTTACGACGATGACTGACAGACGAGCGTGATGCTTGAACGTACTTACTGGACGTAACTTTTCAATTTAATTTTGGTCTGCAACGTTAATGCAGCAAAAAAAAACTGAAAAGTTCCAGACTAATACGCATTTACGAATTAGTCTGGCTATGCCAGGCTAGAATCTATGATTTCTGTTAGTTACTGTTGTAAAACTGTGTTCTCGTCATAAAAGATAACCTACTATAGTCCTGCTAATGTCCTTTCAAAGGAAGTCATTGACTTATTTCAAATAAAATATGACAACAAAACAAAAGTGTCTGAATACTTAATGGTTGCACTGTATGTGTAAATCATACAGAGCGGCAGAGAAAAGCGTAACTGATCCCAACAAAATGCTGAAAGTCGTGCATTGGAGATATGGCAGCTCTGGGCTATGTGTTTAGTATGCTTTGGATGTGTAGTGTTTTATGCATTTGTGATGTTTTGAATTGTTATCTTGGACCCACAGTCTGACATAAAGTAAATAAAATGACTTATTTACAGGAAGTGCACAAATTGAAAAGAAGCGTGAGGATAGTGCTGATGATTTCTGTCCCTTTGCTGTGTAGAGCAAAAATAAATAGAGATATGATCTTTCCTAAGGACAGTTCATTGCCTTTTGAATGCTTGAGCTCTTCCATTTTCTCAAGCAACTGCCGTATTGTTTCACCAGCTGCGGTTAGCGGCTCTATCATCTAATCACAGCCTGTGGCAAATGAAGAAATAAGATGGATCCAGATAGTCTGATCGATTGCAAAGATAAAGACAGACATAAAACAACTTGATTACTGCCCTGCATGAAATGAGCATTAACTGGCTCTGTGAAGTACTTGGAAAGTGAG
This sequence comes from Zingel zingel, assembly GCA_023566125.1. Taxonomy (NCBI): domain Eukaryota; kingdom Metazoa; phylum Chordata; class Actinopteri; order Perciformes; family Percidae; genus Zingel; species Zingel zingel. Next base: position 18,813,336 of record CM042334.1, read on the forward strand.
GCAAATATGACCTTCATTACGGGAGCAAGACAGACTACATTATGCATGTTTTCATGTCACTATCTGTACAGTTTCTCTGTCCATACCTCACCAGCTGTCCAGATAATGACTAGACTAAATTGAGCCTCAAGGGGGTTCTGCTTAGACATTTCTCTCACCATACATAAACACATGGTGAGCCATGTGAATGTTCCCTATTTCACCGCTCCTTTTTAATGGCCTGTATTGCCCTGTCAGTGCAAAATCTTCCACTAAGGAGAAGAGGCATCATTTGTTTTTCTCCTTTCGTATGATATTTCAGTCAACCAGCAGATAGTAGCATAAAGCAAAGTAGACAGTTTATAACTCAACATATTCTACTATTTTTTGCTAGCTAGCTACTTAGTGGGAGGTAGTCTATATCCACGACGTTCCACTTCCGGGATCGCTTCGGTGCTGCCGGAAATTCCGCCGGATATCCTTCTTTTCGGCCGGATGTCCGTCACCTTCCGCTTTCTTTGTGTTGTCATTTTAAACTCTGGTGGGTTTCTGAGGACTATGGTTAACTGCTCCTCAGATCTCTGCAGGGTAAATCCAGACAGCTAGCTAGACTATCTGTCCAATCTGAGTTTTCTGTTGCACGACTAAAACAACTTCTGAACGTACACGTTCCACCAAAACAAGTTTCTTCCAGAGGCTTTTTTGCAGCAGCACCGTGGCTCCGTCCGACGCTTATCGCCCCCCAAGACAATTGTGATTGGTTTAATGTCATGCCAATAAACCAGAGCACGTTTTTCTCCCATCCCTGAATGTTGTGTGGACTCGCCAGAACCTCCTCTGCAGCGCTGTGGAGGAAGGTCTGGCAATGCGAGACTATGTGGGATGTAGCTTGATTGAGCATGCTAATTGAAAAGATTTATTTAATCCATTTCCATTCATTTTTTTATTTTAAAACATTTATGTTATTAATTAGTTGTTCACTTTAAACCCTACGCACACAGCCCACATTGTTGGCGAACATCTTCGAATTACCTTTCCCCATAAGTTAACTTGTTAGCTAGGTACAGTAACTCACATTTCACAGTGACAAATGAACGGCTTTATTTGGCAAATGAATGGATTATGTGCGATTATGATATGGTAATAGGTTTGTTTCTATCTGCATGTGGCATGGTAAATACAGCCTGAGCAAATACCAAATTTTCCTGTCATTTCTCATTAATTCCCATGGAATTTTTCTACCTTCAATATTAACGACATTTTGCAACCCTAGTTATGATTAAAAAACATTACCCACTCTGACAGACATTAACAGATTGTTCTCTGACACTAGAAAACCTGAGGAGGCAATCACCTGTGAGTTCTGAGGTGCTTATCAAATAGTGCATGCTTCTATTGAGAGTTGGAAGAAAAACGGGAAGCACTGTTGATAACACTTCCCCTAATCCTCATTCAGCAGAAAGCTAAATATTGTAATTCTACAGCGCTATGAAGCACATTCATCAAAGCCGACACTACAATATCTTTCAGAGATCAATCCCAATATTACTGAAGACATCTGCATTATTTCTGGTATAAATAGAATATTGATGCAGGATAAAATACAGTATGAGGAGCTATAACGCCAACCACAAATGTTAAAGTTTAAGTCACACATTCCAAAACTGCTTAAGTAAAAGTTAACCAAGTTAGACCTGCCTCTGCCAGTGTTATCTAAATGCTGCAGCACCTCAAGATAAACACCTGCAGCTCCAAAAAGAATACTTAAGCACCGAAATAAGGTAATTGTATATCATTAGTTGCCATCAGTGAGAAAACATGTGCTACTGCATGTGTTGCGTTTCCATAGTTAGACTGCCAAGTGGACATACTAAATGTTTTTCCCTGTTCAGGTCACAAAAAAATGTACTTGTACAGGTCAAGTACATTTGTATTCCAAGCATTCAGCTGAAACCCATCACTGAACCTTAACACAACTGAGACATATTGTCTCATTTAGAAGTGATTGTTGTGTGAACACAGCTAGCTGACAATTTGGCCAAAAAATTGAAGGAAGTAAAAGTACTGGGTGTGATTCAGGTGGGAGAGAGAAATGCAAATGTACTGTTTCTTGTCTCTTGTTCGGAGACAAAACATAGAAAAGTCAAATCAATCTTTTATTGAAATTATAAGGCAGCTGAATCCATTGCCAATACACCTAGTTTACAGCAGTGGGAAAGATTAAAATAAATGTAAGAGGTGCATTTGTATTGACAACAAATTTAAACAAGACTAAGGGTATTTTCACACTTGCCCTGTTTAGTTCTGCTGAATCAAACTCTGGAGCATTTACCTCCTTGGTGCGGTATAGCAATCACACTCGGGTGTAGACCAAAACAACCGGACCAAGACCACTGGGGGCAGTAACAAACTAAGGGCGTTTTCACACCTATACAGTAGTTTGCACTGGTCCGAATCAGCTGATGAGTTTGCAAACTTCAGTTTCATTTCACATGGACAAAAATCCAAGTGAACAAAAAGGCATCACTACAAACCACCTGGGAATGTTCACTCTGATTGGTCAGAGGTGTCTGGGGCGGAAGCAAGAAAGCAAATACAGGAAGAAGGTCCTAAGTTCTTGCGTGGTTTGTAGTGATGCATTTTCGTTCACTTGGATTTTTCTCTGTCTGAACCCAAACCAAGGGAAAAAACGCTCCAAGTTCACAAACTAATCAACTAATTTGGACCAGAGGGAACAAACTATGGGTGTGAAAACGCCACAGACACGCTAGGTTTTCTTTGAGGCTGTACTTTGGGAGAACAGGGCTCTGCGCTAAATGCTAACATCAGCATGTAAACATGCTCAAAGTGACAAGGCGTTATAACATGCTGATGTAAACAGCTATAATGGTAGTTGATCATAAACCCAAGTATTGGACAGACTGAACTGACTCGATGATAGCACGAGATTGTTACAATTCATCCTGAGGGGAACCTGCATGTATGGCAAATCATCGAATAGTTGTTCACTCTGAACCAAACATGTGAAATGAAAAGTCAAAAGGATCATCAAAGTCTTTTTAATTAGGATACATTTTTGGGCAAACATGAATGTCTGTACAGAGGCTTGGGCCAATCCATCCAGTAAATGTTGAGCTAGTTTACTGGATAAGTGAAAACTTTGAGCCGTTGTTGCACTAAACCAGATGTTTTCAAAGTGGGAGGTGGGCCTCCACAGGGCAGCTTCAAACTGTCTCAAGGTAAGTTTACTAAGCAAGTAAACTAAGAGGGGGGTGAGGGGGAGCACCTTTTAACAAGCGTTGTCCAAGGGGAAGGCAATCCATCAAAAGTTGTTGAGATATGTCATTCCGGGGTTAAAATGTCCCACAGAAGTTTCAACAGTTCTAGTTTCTTGCCCTGCAGAACAAAAGTTCATGTTCCAAGCATTGCCCAGTTTAACATTCCTACAGTTTCACACATTCACTTACAAAAACAATTGACAAGTACCATCCTGCTAGCAACCAAACATCTTCCCATGGTGCAGCTGGAGGATTATATGCCTCTCTAAAAGGGCAGGTCAAGATTTTTTCAGACACATTCTTCCCGCACAAACTCACTTTTCTAAACTTTAGGCTGCCAGTTGCCAGCTAGCCTTTACACCTGGGTGTTAAGGTGCTAACATTGAGAGTTAAAGGGTAACTACCATTTTTTTCAACCTCTACCCTATATTCCTATGTTTTTGTGTCTAAGTGACAACAATCTTTGAAATTGGTCCAGTATTAAGCGAGATCGCTGCAGTCGGCAGCGGCGAAACAAGCTACAATGTAAGTTAATAGGGAAATCATGCAGCTTGTATTTAGGTTCACAAAAGTGCTTATTTTGCCGCTGACAGGCTCAGGTTAATATTCTAAGTATCTGATAACTAGTGCTATCAGTTAAACGCGTTATTAACGGCGTTAACGCAAACCCATTCTAACGACGTCAATTTTTTTATCGCGAGATTAACGTTCTTTTTGGCATAGCAAACTTTGTAGTTTTTTTCACATGCTGTTGCAACAACTAGTAACTTTAGAAAAACTACAACACAACACCGGATCTAGCTAGACTGAAAACAAAACAACAGGCACGCCGCACACACTTGTTTGGGCTTGCGAGCCGGCCAAAGAGTAGTAGGCAACGTTACGTTTTGAGTGGATGGCGAGTGCGAGACGCCGAAATGGATGTCAATAAGATTCTGAATGGAAAGTTTACTTTTAAAAAGTTGCCAAATGGCTCCATTGACAAGACCAAATGATCTCTGTGTTCTGTCATTGTGAACTGAGCTATCATCGCAGCACGTCCAGTCTGAAAGACCACTTGATGGCCAAGCACACAGCTGATGCAAATTCTCCACCCCCTCGTCAAAGCCAGGCGACAAAAGCACAAAGCAAGGTGATCCACTTTTCCATGCTGATAAGAGCATTAAAATGAGAAAAAAATAATTGGACAAAAAGAAATCTAGGGACATTTAGAATAGATAAAAATGTGAGATTAATTGCGAGTTAACTATGACATTAATGCGATTAAATATTTGAATCGTTTGACAGCACTACTGACAACATCATGGGTTGTCACAGTCTGGTGGGTTTAGTGCTAGCGACCTCAGAGCGGTTTCTGGTTACACAGATAGGTCTCAAAGAGGTACTAAAAAGGTCTATATCTGAAGGGATCCTTTCCATAATGTTGTCAGACACTTAGAATAAGTATCTGAGCCTTTTAATGGCAAAAACAACACTTTTAGTGGACCAAACTGACTGAAAATTTGCCCCATAGGGCTACATTGCAGCCCGGTCTGTGGCTGCCAGTTACAGCATTCACGCTTAATACTGGACTAATTTCAAAGATTGTTGTCCCTTTCAGTCACTTACACACAAAAACATAGGAAAATAGGGTCCAGTTGAAAAAAAACGTTACCCTTTTAGAGTTATTCCACCGAGGGCAACGTTGAACTGAGATTACTGAGCAAATGTCACGGGAAGAGGAGTAAAAGTCAAACAGCCAAGATAGCAGTCTCTAGAAGCTACCCTGCTATTCTCACAGCCCTGTGCTCTAGCTGGTGGCGATACAAATTAAAGTTAAACATGGCGTATCTATTTCTGAATATTGAACTGATTCAGCCAATTTTCCAGTTGCAGCATGTACTGCTGCAGGGCTAGCTCAGTATGCTGCGAGAGGCATACAGCCTGCAGCTCTCCATCAGCTATAAAGTAATGTCTCACATTTGAATGCCCGAGAGTGATTACAGGGACAATGTTTACTTTAATTCTGTCACTTTGTTGGTTTTCTTTTTCCTTATGTGAAAACAGTGGATCCTACAAGGAATTAGTCATTTGATTTGCATTAATCCATGTAAAGAAATAAACATATCCTGCCTATTCACGCAAAAGTAATACAAATATTTTAGTCAAAAAAATCCCACAGTTTGACGTCACGGTTATTGAACTAATACTGCTCTGTTTGTAACAGAGGACTGTTTAAAAAGTTGCAAGATAACATCTATAGTTTCAGTAATACAGTGTTCACTAATACTGTACAGATAACAAGTCATCCATCTCCATATTATTACACGCAGGGTTAGTTCTTTATCGTTTAAAGAATACTTCCACCAAGAAACATGGGAAAGAAAGGCAGAGAGCAAGTAGTAAACATAATTAACAAGTAATGTGACTGGCTGAGAGGATAGTAAGCATATCTAGCCTCACGATTTATACTCTTACACCACCCATCGCTTTATGTAAAGCAGGCTGCACCTACAGAATATGAAAACAACAGATCCGCTCTCAGCAACCTTGTGCACTGCACACGGTGTCGTGCTTTGTTATGGTCTTTACAATTGTGTCATTAAAACAGCCCCCCTTTTCTGCTGCCTGCATTCCGTCGTTCTTTTACTCTCATGCCTCATTCAGTCACAGCTTCTGCACTGCTCAAAACTGCAATCTGACAGTGAGTGGTAAATTTGATGCAGTGAGAGAGATACTCGTGATAGAGAGTGGAAGGACTTTTGGAAGGATGGCTTGAAAAATACATAGGCTATCATTGGAAATTCTATATATGCATCCAGAGAGGATGAGCAGAACCTTGATAATTAAGTAAGGCCTTGTAAGACTGAATTCTCTCCAATTCGTCCTGAGGAGCCTTACTTTTTCCACCTAAAAACTGTAAATAGTATGTTAACAGACCATGAGAAGACTTCAACAGGAGTGTGCGTGGTGTCTGTATGTTCTGTAAATGATAGGGATGTAACGCTATACTCAACTCACAATTGGATATGATTCACAATTTTAGACAGATTGAGCTGCAGACAAGTGACTGAAAAATATCTCTTTATTTATATAAACTGTGCAAAACAACAGATGTGTCCTCCCATCAAAAGTGCAACTGAAATTGTATTTTATCCTAAATAGCAACAATTAAATTAAAACAAAATAAGATTTCTAAAATAAATCCCACATCAAAATAACTAAATGAATAGAAAAAAATCTGACGTCGGGGCGGCCTCTAGCTCACCCAGTACGAGCGTTCACCCCACGTTGGCTGAGTCCTGCAGCAGCGCAGGTTCAAATCCGACCTGCTGCCCTTTGTTGCGTGTCATCCCCCATCTCTCTCCCCCTTTCATGCCTATCTACGGTCTCTATGCAATAAAGGGAAAAAGCCTCAAAAAATTATCTGTGATGTCTAAAGCGGTTGTAATATTTACACATTCATATTGATTGTAAGCGATTCACGATGCATCATTACTTCCCTATAAAATGTGCAAGCATGTGTGTGTAAAATACTATAAACCTTACTGTAATGGCTCAACTGCTGTTTTTAAAACCAGAAATAACTCAGTGACATGCAATTAAAAAGAAGTAGCTATTCATTATTACATTCCCAATACATCCAAATATTATATTCTGTGTAAATCCATGACAGAAAAAACAACATGCCACCTAGGGCTGAAACGATTCCTCGAGTAACTCGAATAATTCGATTACTAAAAATCCTCGACGCAAAATCATTTGCCTCGAAGCTTTATTTAATTAATGTTACCAACGCTGTATCGCTCATAGTGTTTCCGCACGGAGGATTATTATTGTCGCACACCGGGCTGATGGCGACACGTGCCATGAAGACTGATTACAAAATGAAGAAAGAGCGTGAGGGGCTAAGAGAAGAGAGGCTAAAGAAAACGACAGAAAGTGTCCAAAGTTTGGAATCAGTTCAAACGTAATTAAAACAAAAACTCTGGACAGTGTGTCTACTGAAAAACCAAACTAGCTTACCACAATAATAGCACCACGTCAATGCTTCAGCATCTCAACAGAAAACATTGAGTCTAACTTAATCATCCATTCCACGAAGCGGACCCGACAAAAGTAAATCACAGAGTCGTATGAACGATGAAACTACACCAAACGCACCAACTACCAAAAACAAAGACAAGAAAATACGTAGTGGTGACCACAGTTTGATCTAAAGAGCTGGAAAAACAGCTGATTGTTGCGCACCATTTTCTCTCACTCTCTCTCTTCATGGAGAAACAGCTGATCAACGATCTACTAGGATAAGTGTAACAGAGCTGTGTGACATTGTAATCAAATATATAAATGAAAATAGGTTGAGTATAACTAATATTTACATATAGGCCTATATAAAGATCAGTGTGAGGTTGAAACTTGTAGTTGTGAAAGTTAAGTTGCACAACTTAAAAATGTGCTGTAGGTAGGATTGGGAAGTTCTAGGACTTAGCCAAAAAAATTGAACATCAACAACTTCTCAGTCCCTCCCAAATATGACAGAAAGTTAGTTTTATAAGTCTTACCTACTGCACCTTTAAGGTAACGTTTATGTATGTTTAATGTATGCCTTAGTTTGAGGTTGTTATTGCATTTCAGAAAGTTTTCTTTAAAAACAATGTAATATGGCACTTAAATGCACTTAATGTTTAGTTTTTTGAGAGATGGTATTGTAAGCAATGTAGGCAATAAAAATGTTGCCTTTTCCGAAAATTAAACCAAACTATTGTATATTATTGCTCTTCAATAAAACAAAGTATTTCTTATCCGATTACTCGATTAAATAATCGATAGCTGCAGCCCTAATGCCACCCTCACAAAGTATTCCTGGCAGATACCGTCTACCCCTCAGGACGCTTATTTACCTCACACACAACATGCATCTGGCAGCAGCATGGCAAAAGAACTAATGCCCATATGGACGAATGCCTAGACCTCTGCTCCAGCTTTTTTAGGCTTGTTTTCAACAACTGTGCACGGAATGCCGAAAATCACTGAAGAGCCTTGGAGATGGTGTTGGCTGAATTCTGTGAAACATAATACCCTAAGAAAACCCCACATGGTAGAATTGCATTAAATGCTGTTTATTGGGCTCTCCTTTACACTGGCTTACAACCACTTGTTCATTACAGTACACATGCCATTTGGTTTGTTTCAGCACATGAATTGCATTTATAAAATCAATCCCAGTGTCTTCCATTGGTGGGCAAACAACCATTGTGGAGCCAGAGAATGGCATGCATTAAGAGTGCTCAAGGTAGGAAGCAGGGGAAGGATTTTTAGGAATGAGTTTTTGAGTTTTTTTTACTAACAGGGAAGGAGTCTGTCTGTCCTTCGATTTTCTCGACAACAATTTATCCAATCGTCTTCACACTTGGAGGCTGTGTAGCTGAGGACTCAAGGCAGTGCAGTGTTGAGCGAGAACTCTTGAGGAACATATTTATTAGTAGTGTGTTGTGTACACACTGTTCTTGTTGAGAGGGGACCCCTATTAACTAACTTGTTTGTTTTTTTTCTGATGATGGAGATTAGATTTTTTTGGAAGTGTGTTTCTGGTCTGTTCAAAATATAGACCAGAAACACCTAGAGCAGTGGTTCCCAACCTCAGGGGGGGCGACAAAGATCAAAGGGGGTGAGCAAGTCTTTATCTGGTTTGAGGTTGAGGTAAAAAAAAAAATATTTGCACATGTTAAACGAATTATGATAATACACTAGAATATATAATGTATACAAAAGTCTGTATAAAAAAAACTATATATTTTTGTTCTTGCTTGTAGGCAGGCTACTTAGTAGGCCAAACCTCCGGGGCCTCTTAACCTGTGGCCCTTGCTGTCATCAGGTCAGCTGCTAGCTGCTATCATCCTCGTTTTTCCTGCCGCCACGGCATCACTATTTTATGAATGAAACATAGCGGAGAAACGTAAAAGTGCTGATAACTCCTCTGTATCAAAAAAGAAAGTAAGGCTCTATCTCGAGAGTTACCTCAACTTCGGTTTCGGAGGGGGGGCTCAGCTTTTCTTAGACATAAGTAGGGGGGGCGCCAAGGAAAAAAGGTTGGGAACCAGTGACCTAGAGCAGGGGTCATCAACTAACTTTTTCCAAGGGCCAGAATTTTTCTAAGCAGACACTCCGGGGGCCGGACTTTCAAGTAAAGAAAATAAAATGAATTTATACCTAATACGCCTATTCTTGTTCGAAATGTTAACTTTCTTGCTTAATTAATGCTATTTTAGTTTTTTGTTTACATGTATTAGTGTGAGCAAACTCCTAAAAAACATGGAAACTCCATAATGATAACTGGCTCTTTAAGTAGAAAAAGATATCAGACTAGGAGGCAGTTCACTGAGGAGTGATGGTTAAAGTCTGTGATTAGGAAAAAACATGGTTGTAGTATGCAGCGTCCTGATTGGTGGAAAATGCTTGCAGAAAGAAACGGCTGTTGTCAGGTAAGAATGTCACTGTCAAAGAGGCTGAAGCGAAAAGTTCACGTGGAAAAGCCCAGCTTTAATGATGAATGGACAGATAAGCAGGCTATGCATTCATCCTGTATGCCTCATTTGCAATGAAACGATGTTGTTGCAAAATAATACAACCAGCATCATCATCAGGAATGAAGAACGCAAACATAATGGTCGCGCCATTCACGTGCATATTAATTAGCCACATGTATCTGTTTTGGTCTTAATACATCCATAGATTTACCGCTCCAGCGGAGAGGATGGTTCGCTCAGCCAGCAGTTTTCATAAAAAAAATAAAATCACATTCAAATAGTAATTTCAGCATTCGAATAGGGTTGATTTTTTTTACTATTCGAATAATATTCAACTTTCGGAATTCGTTCCAACAGCCCTAGAATGAACTATACAAAATAGGTTGCATTGCTATTTTCTTCCAATCACCAGGAGAGGAAACATCTACGCTAATATAACTAGTTTGTATTGGCTAATACCTTTTGGACGTAACATAATATCATCCACATTACATTCACTGACAACAGTTTGTTCCAATGCAGCGGGTAGTGTGACGTTGCTACACAGCAGTGAAAACTTAACAGCCAATGAAAATTGTTTGTACATGATTTGGAGCCGCCTTCATAAACTGTGTGTGGATAAAATACTGTTGTGTTCATTCAACGGAGCCCTGACTAGAAAAAACTACTTTATTTCAAATGTTCCTGGAAAATAACTTAAAGAAACAGAGACCTGGGCTTAAATGTTGCCCATTAACGTCATTCGCTTTAACAGCTTTCTCGGACACTTCCTTCCAAGAATAAACCGCGTCATTACCTAAAACAAGCAAAGAGAAGTGAGACTGGAAGAATAGGAAGAAGATATACATAGATGTATACAGAAACAAAGAAATTATTAATTGTTGCTATTCTTTGCCAACAATAACAGCTGAGAGATGCTGTGTTCTGGGACAGCATGACGTGATTATCTGCTGTGATAAAGACCGTATGGCATGCCTGCGTGTGCGTGTCCATCTGTATCTGAATCTGAGGGTGTGTTTGCATGGGTTGGTTTCAGGGTGTGTGAGTTGGGGGGACAGCAGATGTAAAGCACGGGAACAGCATGGCATCTGAATCACATGACATGCAAAAAGAATGACACATGCAGGTCGTGAAACACCCACCAACTGCACAAATAATTTATGAAGCAAAGAAAAAAAAACAGCTGCCTGGAAACATACACCAATGGTCCACAGACAGGGTTATAACTTAAGAGGGGAATTCAATTTGAAACAACAGTACGCTCGGACCAAATTCAAAAGTATGTGTATTTTGATTTGTGGGGTGGTTTTGTGGAATCGTCTGGCCAAATCGATCAAACAAAGTATAAATATAGTGCAAAACAAAACAACAACAAAAAGGTTCAAAGGATATAGTTTTGAAAAGTGCAGAAGTGAGGAAGGAGAGTGAAAATATCAGGATGTTAATGGTGCTTTTTTTTGGTTCTTTTTGTTCTTAATTTTGATCAGGTGGAAACAAAAATTGGAGGAATATGTTTGCATTGTTTAAAATGGTCTGTTTGGTTAATCAAATTGGATTGCGATTTTGTTTGTGGTGAAGACTGGGGGTAGGACTTAACAAGCCTATGGCCTCTACCTAACGTAACCTTGTCTTATGTTTATTTTTCTGCATATATGCTTGACAGTAGAGACCATTATCTGTAGGTTCTTCTCTGACTTTTTGAACTATTGTTCACCTTACGAACAGTCATTCTGTACATTACACTCTCTCTGAGAAGGCTATATCTTCATGAGTCACCTCAAGATTTTTACCTGCAGTAACATTTGATTTGATTTGATTGACGGACTCCATCTCATCTATTCTATCCAATATGCCATTTCAACACACTCAACTAAGTGTATATTTAGGACACGGATATAGCAGCAAATGTTACCGAAACACCAATTGTGAATAAATGTTAATTAGATAACTAATGCCAAACCACATTTTTATACCATGTTCACTTGTGTAAATTAACTTAAATACGACATGATGAAATTTGTACTGGCTGAGATTATGTCAATTGTGAGGACAGCACAAATAATTTTAAAAACACCATGTTGGCCAACTCATTAGGATATTGTAAATATTTACTAAAGTGGGATTTTCATTTCTGAAAGCAGAATACTTGTGGTTTCCTCTGAGCATTCTGAATGACTGAAAGAGGTGAGCTGAAAGTTCTCTATAGCCTAATAACGTCGTGAAGTGGGAGGAGGTATTCCTGTGGCCGGGTTAGCTCAGTTGGTAGAGCAGGCGCACATATATGGACATACATGCAAACTCAGAAGGGCTTAAAAAAAAAAAAAAAAAAAAAAAAAGGTTTTGGTTTAAAAGCGATTATCTTTTGCTACGTTTCCACCTCACATTCACACTGCCCCTTCACCAGAGAAATTTGAAAACACTTCTGACCCCGTTTTGGTTTGGAACCTCCGGGGTTGTGTTGCACTCTCAACGGCAGCAAACGGAGACCTTTGGCAACACCAACGCCATTGTTTTGCCGCCTGATTGGGTCATGCCAACTCTGAGACTAAGCTACCATGGCAACTACCAGCAACGGGCAGGGTATACATGATGCTTCCTGTTTACCCTGGCACGTGCATGCCCGGTATACAAGAATGTTGATGAGATATGTGGTTTGGGGGTCTTAGTTTAAACAGAGATTAGTTATTCTACTGGAGCTAAAAACACTTGTGTGCACGGAGATCGCTTTTGGTTCAAATCTCCACTTAAAAACCAAAACCTAGCAATGTAAATGTAGCAGTAATGAGTGGCTGGAAGTTGGAACACTTATAAGGCTTGGATACATGTGAAATTCTTCTGGTTTAATCATGTGTGAGACTTGGATTTATTCATTAATTTATTAATTTTTTTTAATAAACTTAGTGCTGAAATTAGAAAATATCTGGTGGTTGTGATTTGAAAAAGGTCCAAGGGGCAAGCGTGTGTACAGTACTTTCAAATGTAAAGAGAGGAGTTGACTACATCTCACAGGGTGTATGTTGGTTCAATCAAAGCTTAAAATTCTTGCAAATATTTGCAAACATCTTATAATATATTTAGCTTTTTTTTTTTAACACATCCCTTTAAAATTCTGGGGCAATATGGTATGCTGTTTTGGCGGGGGAAGAGTGTATTTCTACAGACACGGCATCCCTCCTCTTCTCTGCTATTCTTCATAGTCGTCCGATTCATCTACAAACCTAGGGCTGGCTCAGGTTTGCCTTGGACCAGCTCGTAGTTATGCTGCTATAGGTCTAGATTTCCGGGGGACTTCCTTTGACACACTGATCTCCTTCCTCTTTCCATCTGTGTGCATTGATGTCCAAGAAATGCTTGTCACTAACTTATCTCCAGGGAGCTTATTCCCCGGAGTCCTTATGTTTTCTCGCCTCGCAGGCGAGGCTTGGGTTGCCACCTAAATCCTGGTTGCAGCTGCCGCCGTGGTCCTGCTCGACGCCCTGCTGTGCCCTACTGCGCCACGCAACGCCCCGCTATACTCTACAATGCCCTGCAACGCCCTGCATTGCCACGCCACGCCCTGAACTGCTACAACTATTATTTCTAGTCATAGTTCCACTATCTTTATTGTTACTATAACTGCCACTGCTCATCATTCCAACTGCTATAATTATGAATTTAATTGAATTGTTTTGATCACATTGGAAGAACAATTTTGAGTATCTCTGCTCCTCCAACTTTAAAACTCTGAAAACAGCTGCAAAAGGACAGGAGCGGGGTCAACGACATCTCTTTCAATTCATTCGTTATCCATGCTCCCTCTCGTTTTCAAATCGAAATTTGAAAGAGTGCAATTAGCTAATGGTGAAGACCGCAATCAATAGAATGTGCAATATTTAGTTAAATGTTTGGTGTAACATTTGGTTCAACATTTTTTATTCCTATTTTTATTATTATATTGTATGTATATGTTACATATCACAGATTGTTAACAGAAATGTCCTTTTTCTCAGTGGATTTTTTCATTTATTTCAGACATTTCAGTTTCATGTTATAATGCTCCATGACATGTTTAATCTCTTACATAGTGAATATTGAACTTAGCCATAGCCAAACACAAATCGAATAGTAATCGCAATATCTGGCAGAAAAACCGCAAACAGATTTTCTCCCCCAAATCGTTTAGCCCTACTCTGACGTTTTCGAAATCCCTCTTTAGGTGAGACTCCATGCTAGTAGATGTGAGACAGGGGTAAAAAGCTTGGCAGCTGGGTGCATTTTCTATGCTTTGCACAAGGAAAAGAGAAAATGATGGAATAAAGGGCAGGAAGAAATTGTTTAACGAATGATAAAAAGCTATTTCTGCTTCTGCTGACCATCATCAAGGACTGAAAAAGAATCCCCATCACTAAATGTAACTTTCCCTCCGTCAGTATCTGCCTCCTATCTGTTTGAACTTCTTTTATTCTCCATCTGCAGCCAGAAAGCAATCCCAAGGCTGCTCAGGACATTCTTATTTGAAAACAACATAAAAGGGAGAAGAGATCTACTTCCCTCCTTTTTCCATTTCCATTCAAGCCCCTCAGGCATTTTTTTTTCTCAGAAACTGATATAGCTGAATAGTTAAATTTGACCAATATGCATGCCAAATGGACCAGTAACTTTGTCACTCGGCACAGCCAGATCGCAGAGGCACAACATCTGGGAGTGCAAAGGACTGCCGTTTACTGCCTGCATTCAACAAGCACAACATTGCATAAGTTGGGTACCTTTAGCCACATCACTTAGTCTCTCTCCATCCATATATCCCGTATTATTAATACTGATAGCTTCTTAGCATTTTTTCAGGTACACAGTAAAAACAACAGCTCCTATTTCTTATCTTAATTGTTACAAAACCAATCCTGTACTTTGGATGTCTGAGAAGTCTCAACATTTAATGTAAAGCACACACTTACAGTAAGAGAACCCAAACTCTACCAAGGTAGAGTATACTGCACATACTTTCCTAATTAGTACTTTTATCAGTCCTACATTTGTATATCCTGCTATGGGTCCAGCTATTTATAACTGATTCTATCTACAGGACTATCACAGCCAAAAAACGAAATATAATATGCAAGGAACAGAATGAAAAATTTAGTTTCTTATTACTTACTTATTACTGTAAGGCATATTATGCCAACAAGAGGCTGTACAATTGGAGAGACTGTATCAATAAGTCATAGTGTTCATGCTGAGCGGCTAAATTAATCAAAAATAGATAATAAAAAAAAAAAAAAGATATGCTCCTCACAAAATTGGAAAGACGTTAAGGAAATGTCAGACAGAAACACCCCTCAGCTTTCCCCTGTCTATATCATGTCATTGGAATGTATAAGAGCATCAGCACTGCCTGGGACATAATTGAAAAGCAGTTAAGACCAAAGAATAGATAATTAAGATTAGGGCTGATTTGAGATGCGATCTAGATTTTCTGCCCTTCTCTTTCCTTAAGGAAGCGTGGACAATCTCTAATCATTTGGCATTAGACTTATCAACTCACTTATCTGGGCCTGTCATTATCAACAATCTGAGAATCACTATGAGGAATCGCAATTATGTTTCAACAGGACTAAAAAAACAACAACCATCCATTTCACACAGGTGGCTGTGGGTCAGAGCTGGAGTGGGTTGGTTGTTCTACATCTATGGGGTTAGCCCTCAACCACAAGAAATCCTAATGCTTAGGATGGGTTCAATGCAGGGATGGAACTTAACTACATTGTACATAGGGCTGGGCAATATATCGATATTATATCGATGTATAAGACTAGATATCGTGTTCAATTTTGGATATTGTAATATCATGATATGACACAAGTGTTCTTTTCCTGGTTTTAAAAGCTGCATTACAGTAAAGTGATGTAATTTTCTGAACTTACTAGACTGTTCTAGTTCTATTATTTGCGGTTACCCACTTAGTCATTGTATCCACATTATTGGAGATAATTTATCAAAACTCATTGTGTTCATATTTTGTGAAAGCATCAATAGTCACACTACAATAATCGCCACAATATCGACATTGAGGTATTTTGTCAAAAATATGATATTTGATTTGTTCCATATCGCCCAGCTCTATTTGTACTGTACAATTGTTTGTGACAAATAATAAAGCTTCTTTCTTCAAATATGGTTTTTTTTACAAAGCTGGCTACATTCAAGAGGTCAAAGTTCTCTGAAAATCAATGTTTTCATTTAAAAAAAATGCTAAGAACTGTAAAATCAAATTCATGAAGATGTCTTAGGGCGTTTTCACGCAGGGCAATTTGCACGACGCAATTACATACAAAGTCAATGTAAAGACGCAATGCAAATGACGCAAAAGACGCAAAAGCAAAATTTGAGATTCTGGGGAAGGTGGGGAAATGTGCCGAGCTGTGAGCTCCTCTGGATGATGTTTTGTATCCAGACCAAGGTTATTATAGTTTTGCATTTTTCATTAGACTTTATTTTTATTTCGTTTTGACTTTTTGTTTTCAAATTCAGTTTAGTTTTAATTAGTTTTTAAAGCAGGTTTGCTAGTTTAGTTTAGCTTTTTGAAATTTGTTTTATTAGTTTTGGTGTTTTTTTGTAATGATGGTTATTTATCAGGGGTAAGATTCAAAAAGGTCAGAAAAAAAAAGTATTGTGTAATTATAACTCAACAAAAACATCATACAATTTTAGAAATATGTAGGCTATTCACAATGTATTCAACAATAACACCGGTACATAAAATGTACAAATGATGAGCAGAGATATGTAAACAGTCTACACAAGATGCCGCAGTAAGTGCAAAATGTGTAAGTGATGATGTTCCATGAAAAAAACCTAAACAGCCAATAGACTAAAGAAGACGTGAGCAGGTGTTTTGAACTTTGGATCTGTGAGTTCCACAACAGGTACTACAACAGCAATAGTGGTTTATTTTGACTAGTTTGATGACGCAAAGAATTCAAAATCATGAAAACGATTTATTGCCAAGTTAGTAACACAGTAATTTGCCATGGTGGATGGTGCATACATAAACATAAACATATTAAAAGGAAATAAACAATAGCTGTAAAAGAAACTAATCTAAAATGTTGCTGGAATGTTGTCGGTGCCTACAGCTCTGCACCGGTGTGAGTAACGCATATAAACACAAATGATCCCAATATCATCCCGCGATCAAACTGGCATGAGTAGAGAAATGCAGATTTCCCCGTTCTGTGTGAACACGCCATTATAGTGTTCTCAGTGGATGCATTCAAAAGA
Organism: Zingel zingel; assembly: GCA_023566125.1. Taxonomy (NCBI): domain Eukaryota; kingdom Metazoa; phylum Chordata; class Actinopteri; order Perciformes; family Percidae; genus Zingel; species Zingel zingel. The sequence continues at coordinate 18,830,359 of CM042334.1, forward strand.
CTGAAGGGCAGATATGAGGTACAGGGTAAATCTTTATGTAGGAAAAACTAAATTAGTTTTTGTGGTGTATGGAAATTATGTGAGTGTTTTGCAACTAAGTCCACACAGGTTAAATCAAAATTAAAAATATATATAATTCACTTGATAAAATACTAGACTTAACTTAATAGACATTACACTTCTTTGGTTTTTGGTATGCTCTCTGCTTTACGCTTGTTCTGTTGTGCAACAGTCTATAGGGTACAAAAATGAATGTTTTACATTCTGTACTGCAACTCACACTGTGTGGAGCTGTTCGTCCTATAATTTTCCCTCTTTTATGAACTTATAATAAGTTAAGCAGCTTTGCAGCTCGCCTAAATCCCAGCAGAGATATAGTACGTGATAGCTTTTATTATTAAATTTTTAATATTTTAATAGACGTCACTCGGAGACTTCACACTTCTTTAGATTTGCCACTGATTCCCTACCCTGACACACTTGATAAATATCGGCCGTGAACTGCTTACCCCTCAGGAAATCAAAATATGTAATTGTAAGAGTCACATAGTGAGGTTTACGCAGTGTATTCTCAATCACAGCATAATACCTCTTTAGACATGATAAAGCCAAGAACTCCTTCGGGGGGGGAAATAATCTCAAACTTTTAAGAATTAATGTGGCATCTGGAAGTGTCAGGCTTTGTCTGTCTCTGGAAGAAAGTCAACCTGCCACAGTGAAATGTCCAAAAACCAATCACATAGCAGCATCCTCCTACCTGTGCTGTGTGTGTGTGTGTGTGTGTGTGTGTGTGTGTGTGTGTGTGTGTGTGTGTGTGTGTGTGTGTGTGTGTGTGTGTGTGTGTGTGTGTGTGTGTGTGTGTGTGTCAACAGAAATCTAACTCACCCCAGCTGCGAAGCCTAAACTTCCATCCAAAATGCGTTTCTGAAAAAGGCAGATCAGGAGAGAGATTGTGCGAGTCAGTCAAATCAATATCTTCAAACCCCTCCGTAAACCTCTTATTGTTGACATAAGCAGGCAAAAATGCTGAGAGTCAGAAGTCCAGAGATAACAAAAAACTCAATCTGCCAGTGAAACCATTCTGTCATGAGTTGTTTCCTGTGATGTACTTTGACTCTAGCGGTAATATTGGAAAATCTCAGCTTTGGCAACAGCCGCAAAGAACATTTAAAACTAGAAGAGCACTCGAAGAGTTAGAGCTCCACCAAGGCATACTCATATATATATATATATAAATAAATAAATAAATAAATAAAAACATGAAGAAAATCCACACATTTAAAGAAATAGTTTTCAAAGTTTGGGAAAGAGGCGTATTTGCTTTCACGCCAAGATTGAGATGAGAAGATCAATATCACTCTCATGTCCGTCTGTTAAATTTGATGTTTTAGCCAGGAGACAGTTGCCTTAGCTTAGCATGAAGATTGGAAGCATGGTGGGGGGGCGGGGACAGCTAGCCTGGCTCTGTCCGGGGGTAATCCACCTACCGGCACCTCTGGAGCTCACTAATCTACATCTTGGACCTCATTTTGTTTGTACAAATTAGATACAATGTGTTAGTTAGTAGAGGTGGGGGAGTGCTATCTTCTCATCTAACTCTTGCCAAGTCAGTGAATAAGCGTACAGCATATACCAAAATGCCAACCATTCCTTTAAAACAATGTGTAAAGTGTTTACTCGAGCAGTGCGTGTATGGGGGTTCTGGGTTTATATGGGACAATACCTGTCGACTGGAGAAGACAAAGACCAGGGCTGCTCCGGCAGCAGTCAGACCCCAGGTGAACAGAGTTCCCAGCAGGGCCTGGGTCACAGGGCTGTAGCCTTCCAGCATGGTGCCAGACCTGGACAAATCAGAACCAAATTCAGCTTTACTGGCCAGGTTTGCATAAAAAAACAAGGAATTTGACTCCGGTTAATCTTAGCTCTCAAAGTACAACACTCACTTAACATTTAAAAACAGAAAGAACAGTAAGAAATATGAAAAAATAATGTTAAGTATACAGTATAACAATACAATTTATAATTTTACAAGAAATATACAATAACAACTGAAGAGAGGGAAGGAATAGTGCAATATCAGTATAGTCTGAGATTTAAGATTTCAAAATATAAATATAGTGCAAGGCAGTTCATTGCAATGGTAATATATTAATAGTAAGATTGAAATATACATGAGGTAGATGAGCAGAACAGTGTTGATTGACTTTGTTCAGTGTAGGGGGGGGGGGGGATTTCTGAGCATTCAACACAAACAACACACATACACTCAAAGCAATCGCACGGCACATTCAAATTATATTGGAAGATGTGGCTGATAATATCTCGCTCTTATCTTTCCAGGAACGACTTCGAGAATTCGGGGTCTGAAAATCTTTTCAGTAACTACCCTGCAGCAAAGGGCCACGGATTAGTCTCGAATCCGGGCTGCTGCGGTAAGAACTGAGCCTTTGTACATGGGGCGCACGCTCAACCAGGTGAGCTACCAGGGCTTAGGCTTATATTTGTGATTCCCAAGTTTAGACAAGAATGACAAGAGAACAAACAACAGAACCCAACAACAGGGCTAAAAGCCCTTAGGCTGACTCATCCTAAACGTGTACGCCCTCACATTACTGGTCTGGCACTAACACCCGCTGTGTTTGTTTCAGCACACAACTAAATAAATCAACAGAGAGTCAAAATCCTGTTTGCTCAGGACTTGAATATCCTGGAATTTGAATTGTAATTGGTGTAGCTAAACCTGTTGGGGTTGGCCCATCACTTTTCCAATTAGAAGATGATATAGTACAGCCTAAATTAATGTTGATGATTTATGTACAACACATGCAATGTACAGTAGCTGCTGTGAATACTAGGGATGTGACTTAGTCATTTCTACTGCAAAACACACTCTTTTTTTAATTCCAATGATTTAAGTGGGACTTTTACATTCATGTTAATTAACATAAGCTACACAATGTGTTTATTTGGAGGTACAGATGAGATGAGTTTGCATTAAGGTAAGTGTTTTAGTGCAATAGTGTAACAGTAGCACAAGAAGATAAGCGTCATAAAGTCATGGCATGTCAGCAATATAAAGTTTGCTAACATTAGTCACGATGAGCTTGTCTTATGGACCTTTTTCACAGCAGACATGTTGACTTGTCATAGTAGGAAAAGCACAGCTGAAATTGATAACCTTAACGATGGCTCAATTCCATCAAGTGTCCCAGTAAGCTATTTCAGTGAGTCAGCATGCACAATACCAGGACCTCTCCTAAGAGGAATGCTGCCATCATGAATGGTTTTGAATACACCTGTGCTGTTCCTACTATGACGTGTCAACATGTCTGTCCTGAAAAAGGTCTATTTCTGCTTTCAAAAGTTACAACTTTAAAGTAGTTGAACTTGCAACTTCTCACATTCATATGCAATAAATAAACGTGTGTGTATTTGCTAATGTAAGCTGCAGGAACTGCTTTCATGTATTTATCGAATTTTCATGAGCACATAAATAAAAAAAACATGCAATGGGAATATTTACCACAGAGTAGCCGGGAAAGCTGCTTTAATGTATTGACGGCTGACAACTCAATATGGTAAATAAGACTTACTAATGTAGTCTACTTATTCATTTCATAAAAGCGCAGTACATTTTCAATGACAAGTTAACGCTGCTCTGTGTGGTATATAGCCTAACTGGTCTTCGTGTAACTGAGTTACAAACACAGACATACAGTTCGTAATGTACAGGTAACTGACGTGTGTCTAACCTGTAAATGAGAGCCAACCGGCTAACTTTAAATCTTTTCTCGCCTTATATTATTAAAAAAACGCTTATATTTCACTCAAACTCTATTTGCGGTATTATGAAACAACATGCATTCATTCGGCAAGTTTTAGTTTTACCCTTAGTTTATGTTATCGGTTAATTTGTTGCATTAGTATCAGGTTTACTCACTTCTTTCCAGTGGCACCACGACTCTTGTGTATTTACTTCCTACTTCCCGGTACACGTGTCTATGACAGTAAAAGACCCGCCTCTGCTCGCAGCCTATTGGTCAATCACTTTGACAGCAGAGATAGCAGTGGGGGCGACTTAATTCATTGAAGATATAATGAAAAACCACAGGAGTGTGGAAAGATGAGTTCAGTAGTATATATTTCAGTTGGTTAGAACAAAAATTTAATCAGAAATTTGATTTTGAAACCTGTGAGGATCTGATGAGAATACACAGGAGAAAAGATGGCAAATAAAGACAGGAAATGGTTACGAGCAGTTTCATATATGCATGCACCACTCTGTCACAGGTCTGTGACAACTACAAGGTGCATGTGTATGTATGTATGTATGGTGTGGACAGTGGAGGAATGTACTGTGCTGAAGTACAAATGTGAGCTACGTGTACTTTAGAGTTTCCATTAGATGCCACAACAATGCAGGGAGATATTTTTTTATTTTTTTATTTATTTGATTGGGACAGTGCATGTTAATGAACAAACATGCATGTAAACATGCCAGATTATAGCCGAGGGCTAATTTCCATCCGTAGTCCCACGGGTTAAGATCACACAGGTCACAAAATATTACATAATAAAATTTACATCTACAGTAAGTACATATTTTATCAATAAATTAACAAAAGCCCTATATACAATATTCACATAAGACTTAAAGATTAATTCAACTTCAAAAATCCATATACACATTACAAAATAAAGAAATTCAGAAAAAGATACAACATACCCACTAATGTGTGTAACTTTGGTTTGCCCATAGCCATTTTTTCAACTGAGCTTTAAACAAGCTATATGTAGGGCATTCTCTCAATGTTAGAGGAAGACTATTCCACAAGTTCCCACCGCCTGACCAAAGATGGTACGCCTGTGGGGTATTATCAGGTCTCCTCTAGTAGAGGCTCGAGTGGTCCTTCAATGGTGGAGGAGCGAGGGAGTGTAGAACCTTATATATCAAACAGGCCATTTTCAAATTGATCATATTTCGAAAATCCAATAGTCTATTTGTTTTATAACATGACAATAGTGGTGGGATAGCGTTCTTTTATCAAGTGTTTTTAATGCCTTTTTATAGAGACTTTCCATGGTTGCAAGTGTTGTGGGCAAGAGACCAGGTAGTCAAACAATAGTCAAAATGAGAAATAATCATTGAATAAAAATATGTTTTAGCAATATCCATGGTTAAATTATTTCGAATATGTCGGAAGATTTTGAAGATTAAATGTGACTACCTGTGCTACTTTTTTTACATGACTTTTGAAACAAAGTGTTGGATCAAGGACTACCCCAAGGTATTTAAATTCTGAGACCACGTCAAGTTCCACTCCATTCATAAAGACATTGGATCTGGTTACTTCGACCTGGCGTTTTGAGAAGTACATGCACACAGTTTTTCTGGTGTTCAACATGAGGCATGAATCCTTGAGCCAGTACTGCACATAGAAAAGGGCATCTGTGAGATCAGCATATTGTGCTTTTTAATCCAATACATTTATCCGACAGCTTCACAAATTAAGACTCTTCATTTAAAACTGACAGAAACTATAAACTAACAGAAATTATACATTTTTTAAAAATATGTTGCATTCTTATAGATTAAACTACACCACAGTAGTCACAGTAGTAGATAGAATTAGGTCCACCTTGACCAACCACAATGTTAATATGCTACTGACACATTAATAAAGCAGTAATAATTCCTTAATATGGATGGTATAACACACACAGGGTCATTTTTTCAGCATTGAGTACTTTATACTTTTAAGAACATCATCATCGTCAACAATACTTATTACTTTGCTCAAGTAACATTTTCAATAATGGACTTGTATTAGTGTATTTTGACACTGTGGCAGTACAAGTTTTACTTTAAAGTGCTCATATTATGTTTTTTGGCATTTTCCCTTTCCTTTATTGTGTTATATATCATTTTTGTGCACGTTATAGGTTTACAAAGTGAAAATTCCCAAAGGGACTTACCATCTCCAACAGAAAACACTGTTCACAAACTGCTTCAAACAGCTCTATTGTAGTCCAGCCTTTACTTCAGAGACAAACGTGGTCACTTTGTAACACACGTTATAATGCTCGCTTAGCTGCTAGCATGGCACGCCCTCATACTCTGCTTCTGACTGGCTAGTAGTCCTTACCTAGATACTGCGCATGTGCGACTCCCAACAAAGATGGAACAGAAGTGAGATGTCTCACTCTGTAGCTAAAACAGAGAGCTCAACACACAGGGTGAAAAGAGGAGCTGCAGCAATGTGCAGTACAAAAAAATATGGTGTTTTTTGAAAATTACACCATGTAAACCTATTCTGATATAACTTTTAAATACAATTATGAACCTGAAAATGAGCATAATATGAGCACTCTAATGTTTCTGTATGTATGTGTGTGTGTGTGTGTGTGTGTGTGTGTGTGTGTGTGGACTTCTTACTGGCTTCTGACAAGGAACAGATTCTGGGATGTTCCTCTTCCAGGTATGCTGCTCTCTTTCACCTCTCAGTGGTAATTCTTAAGCATGTTGACCTTTGACCCACAGCTAAATCAGCAGTAAGTGATTCCACTCTTCCACTAAGCACTCCATTTCCTGTTTTCCAATACTTTCTACTCAAAGTTTCGACATCGTCCATAACCTGGACGTTGCCTATGAAGCGCTGCTGCAATAACTTTGTAACATTGATGGTTACGTGTAATAAAAATGGTATAATCATCACAACTCACCATCCAAACACATCCAACATTTTGTTGTGAGTAGTTTTGTACCACAGCAGCCAGATTGAATAGTTTCTTTTAAATTATTTTTGTTAGGAGGAAAGTGGACCAATACTGTTTTTGAAAAGGTTTTTGTGGAGAAAATTAAATTAGGCGAGCGAATTCTTTCACATTTGTAAAATCACACAATGCGTCACACCCATGACTCAGAATGCAACATATCTTAAATATCCATGGCATTATGATCTGTCTGAGGGTAAGTTAGTCTTTTTCTCCACTGGACTTCTGTCCTCACGGGATTGAGGGGACCTGACTGATGTGTAAAAACCCCCTTCTATTTCATGCTAACACAACTTCAAAACACCTGCATTGGAAATATCCTATGCTGCATATTTTTCATCATAATAATAGGAATACTCCACCAAAGAAAAACATCAACAACACCCTAGCCTTTTTTTTAATTTACAGTATCAAAAAGATATTGAGTATTTGTTTTTAATCAGGTGTCTTGCTTTAAAATAATTGCTAAAATCACTAACCAATAGAGAACATGTAAATATGCCCACATGGATACAATAAATCCATCCACTAATGCATTTAGATTATGTTATGACAGTCCTATCCATTGTATTAATGAAACACAGATGTTAAAGTGCAGTTGGGACCAACAATCCCTTAACATGTTTACATTTCTGTGTTGCAATTGCAGGAAGCCTGATTTGTATTACTCATGAGTGACTCTGTGTTGCACGAAAACAATACGATGAAAAATAAGCTGATACCCAGAAACAATAAGCAAGACGTAGAGTTTCCAGATGTCTTCTGTGGCTTCCTCTCATTTCAGTGTGCTGAAAGCATTTGGTGCCGCATGCTATTCCATATTATCTTTAGCTTAAAATGCCTTCTTGTGAAATGATTTTGGCAAATCTGCAGTAACACTGTCTGATTCCCATTTTACTGGAATTATGTTGTTGGATGCAAGCTATAGGGGCTTTAAAAAAAAAAAATAAAAAAAAAAATATATATATATATATATATATATATATATATATATATATATATATATATATATATATACACACACACACACACACACACACACACACACACAGGAAATACACACAAATGCACATTATAGAGAATTACCTGCAAAACTAGTGACATTCCAATTGGTGCTAATTAAAAACTGTTAGCACACTAACACACAAAACTAAGATGGGAAACATGGTAATATTTTTGGCACATTTATGTATATAGTGTATATTTATTTAAGTTCTGATAACATACTGTCATATACTGTCATACTGTCATATAGAATTGTGTTCTCTTTTTGCAATGTTGTAGGTGGAGATTGCGCACCTTAAAAAGTGTGTTTCCTGTAATTGCAGTAGTTAAATAACTGGATTCTCTTAAGTGTGTTTTTCAAATGTTCTAATAACGAATTGGTGCAATTGAGAAATATAATTTTCTCTTTCACTTAAGTTGTTATAATAAAATATAGTTTGTAGCTGTAGAATTGCAGAATTTTGCAAAAATGTTGTTTTTTTGGGAGGGGGGGGATCGGGGGGGGATGCTCGAAAGGGTTCTCGTCCAGGGTGTAATTCAATGTAGAACCGCCACTGATGGTAAACATCATGTTCGCATTGTCACTGTGAGCATGTTAGCATGCTGATGTTATAGCTCAAAAGCACCAGTGTACATATAGACACCGTCACAGAGCTGCCAGCATGGCTGTAGACTGGAAAGTATGGTTTACATTTTCATGTAAATATTTTCAAGTTTCATCTCATGCTCGGATCTCTACAACACCGAAATGAGCATCTTTTTCAGAAATATGAATGTCTTACAGTGGGAGTCAAAATCTTGTGAGCTGGTGAAGAGAAAGGACAGTCAATAGAGACAAAATAAGACCACAGAACAGAAGACTTCTTAAAAGCTTCTTTTGTGATAAACAGTGAAGTAGCCTTGGCAATGTGACAGATGTCATCCGTTTGTTTCCACATGGCTCGTCCTTTTTTTGCTGTAGACAGCTCTGCTCTCGTGCATGTGGATGCCATGCAGCGTGTCTGTCTGAACACCAGTGAAATACTGCCCGTGAAACACGGAGCTGTCAAAGTCTCCAAATTTAGCACCACGGAACAGTGTTTGCAGTGATGTTTTTACGGGAGGCTGGGGTTGGGGGGGTGTGGAGAGGTGGGCTTCTCTTTATGAAGTGCTATAGTCTCCAGGGGGACGTTAAGCCACAACCTAATCAGGAGTTGGGACTACAAAGGCATTTCTTTTTCCAGTTAATTGGAACCAGTTAAAAGCCAGAGTGAAGGTATGTCTTGAGATTGTATGTCCTGGGGAAAGCTGGGACATCTGATGAATGAGCTCTCAGATAAGGTCTCTGCAAAAATATACAACACATCTAAAAACACAAAAGCAATACCATACATAAAGGAAGAAAAAAAAATATTACAATATTCATACCGATGCAGTTATCATCAGGTATTCATTTAGTTGGTGTAAAGTCCCATATAGTCTATATCCACGGCCGTCCGCTTCCCGGGATGGCTCTGTTGCAGCCAGAAATTCCGCCGTGTGTCCTTCTTTTTGGCTCCAGTGGGTTTATGAGGACTATGGTTAACTGCTCCTCAGATCTCTGCAGGGTAAATCCAGACAGCTAGCTAGACTATCTGTCCAATCTGAGTTTTCTGTTGTACCACTAAAACAACCTTTGAACGGACACATGCATACCAAAACAAGTTCCTTCCCGAGGCTATTTTGTACTGGCACCGGGGTTCCATGCCACCCAAGGAGATTGTGATTGGTTTAAAGCCATAGTGCGTAGTTTCTGCCGCCCCCATGAGGAATTCTAAGTAATGACAACAACACTGTCGGCGCGTCCACATGATACAGCCTTCCGTGACCCGTCCCCTTCCCCACACAGTTGCTAGTAGCCAAGGAGGACACGGAGGATTAAACACACATGATGGACTTCAGAAGAGGTCATTCTCTTCACTCAAGTTTCTGCGCAGGAAAGTCACCGAACGCCACAATCTTCTGAACATAGACATACTGAGAAATACAGAGAGAGGTGTGTGGAGCTGATAGTCTTAATTAGCTTTGTAGCAACTCATTTTGCAATGGATTGAATGTAACGGACGTTTATTAATATCAAAATGTTACGCACTAAAGCTTGAAAGAAATGCCAATAAACCAGAGCGCGTTTTTCTCCCATCCCGGAATGTTGTGTGGACTAGCCAGACCCTCCTCTGCGGCGCTGTGGAGGAAGGTCTGGCAATGCGAGACTAGGTCCCATATAAATATTAAATTTTTCCAGTTCTTATTTATTTTGTTTTAAAGCAAAGTGGGTAACAAACAAATAGAGAGAACATGAAAAAAGGGGTGGGGTGGGATTGACTTGTTTTAATTGAGCTTTTTGTTGCAGTGTTGTTGGTGGGTGTCGGAACACACTGGAGGTGTTTTCTGGGGGAAGTTCCCGGTTTATTCTAGCTATGCGTGTCAGAGCGGCAACAGGATGGAAGTCATCGCTCATCCAGAGTCTTTAATTTTGCTCCCCTGTCCCCTTTCCAATCTACCCGTCTCTCTCTCTCTCTCCGTCTCCTCTTTTCTTTTTTCCACCCTTCCCTTTCTGCTCTCGTCTGACTTTCACCTTTCGCATCTCCTCTTTCACCCCCTGCTTTTGTGGAGGGAAAAAAAATAGCATCTCATGTCAAATGTCAAAAAAACAAAAACAAAAAGCCCTGGAAAAACAGACTTCTCCTTCCTCGGCAGATTTACTCAGTCTAAGGTTGTAATGGTGGGTGGCCCCAAGCACAGAGATAGTGTTATTAGGTCTAGTTGCATGACCCCCCACTGAACTGTGAAGGAGTGGGAGTGGAGTGAGACAAAATGGATGATGGTGGGGTGGGGTGTTGGTGGGGGAGTAAACAGAAGCAGAGGGGAGAGAAAAGAGAGAGCGGAGAGAAAAAAAGTTATGAAAACAAAAGTATTGTAGCAGATGGGGCCAGGGTTTACCTTGGAAACAGCATTAAGGGCAGAGGGACTGGGGGGGGGGGGGGGGGGGGAGCACTGAGAAGGGGCGTGAGCCAAGCTGGAGTTTATCACAATCTGTGGAGAGTAATGAACATGGGGGTGTTACACACACACACACACAGCAGCAGACACACTCCCTGGCTTGCACACTGTGGGAGGAAGAGATATAAAAGGGCTCCCGGGGAGAAAGAGTGGTCAGGCGAGCGTCTGAGTGGCTGTCCTGCTCATATCCACAACGCTGTGCATCACTGATTGTGTTTACGGGCGTGTGTGTGGTGTGTGTGTGTGTGTGTGTGTGTGCATGGGTATCAGAGACAAGCATGCTGGCAACTCCACCGCTAAGGAATTAACTTTGACAGGTTTTTTTTAAAAGATAAAAGGAAAGTAACAATTGACTGGATGGGGGGAGAGTTGAAGAGTTGCTGAAACCTGGCTGCTCTTGAACCCCAAAAAAAACCGGGTTTGATCTTCAGGATTTTGTTTTTTTCGGTCGTTTACTCCTCTCCGTCTAGGTACTTTTCACCTTCACCGTGAGGAGTCAAGAGGTGACTGCAGAGGAATTTAAACAGAAGAAAAGTGTTTGGTAACACTTTACTTGAAGGTATCTACATAAGAGTGACATGACACTGTCTTGAACACATGACACTGTCATGACACATGAAACCTAACCCTAACCCCTAACCCTAACCATAACCCCTAACCCTAACTCTAACCCTAACCATAACTTGTCATGACAAAAACCGAATGATACTTACTAAAAGAAGCGTTGTCATAAACGTCTATGACTTGTTTATAATGTTCATGACACGTTCATGACAGTGTCATGTCACTCTTATGTAGATACCTTCAAGTAAAGTGTAACCGAGTTTTTTCTCCCTTTGAGCTGCCACTGTTCTGACTGTAATCTGTGGTTTTGTTCTCTTTTTTTGATCAAGTATTTGACGCGCTGGGGGGTACAGAATGGAGGCCTCATTTTTAACAGATGGCGACTACAATCAGACCTACGTGGATGAGCATCTTTTCTTCGAGGGCAAGATGGACGGCTTTGGCATCGCCATGGCTGTACTCTACTTGGCGATTTGCATCCTGGGCCTCGCTGGGAACTCCCTCGTCATCGTTGCCATTCTGAAGTTGGACAAAATGTCGTCTTCCACGACGGTGTACATTTTCAACCTGGCGCTGGCCGACGGACTCTTCATGGTCGGTCTTCCCTTCATCGCGAGCCAGAACTTCCAGAACTATTGGATGTTTGGAGACGCGGCGTGCAAACTGGTCATGGTGCTGGACGGCATCAACCAGTTCACCAGCGTCTTCTGTCTGACGGCGATGAGCCTCGACCGCTACATGGCTCTGGCCGACCCGCTGCGGTTCACCTGCTGGAGAACGCCGCGCAGTGCCAAGATTGTCTCGGCTTTCATGTGGCTGTTCTCGCTGCTCACCATCCTCCCGATGGCACTCCACTTCTCGGCCAACGGAGGCCTGTGCATGCCGTACCTTGTCTCCGAGGCCTGGTGGCTCGGAGTTTTGTCGTACACCTTCGTCTTGGGGTTCGCTCTGCCGTTCACGGTCATGACGGCGTCCTACGCGGCTCTGCTGCTCACCCTGAGGTCCCAGCGGCTCCGGGCGACGACGCCACCCAACCACGAGAGCCAGCGGCTGGAGCGACAGGTCACCAACATGGTGGTGGCGGTGGTGGTGGTGTTTGGGATGTGCTGGCTGCCATTTTACACGTTTAACTTCTACTCTCTGTTTCAAACCGGCCTGGTCCTGAGCTTCACCAGAGCTTTCGATTTCGTGGTGCTGCTGTCGTACTCTTGGAGCTGCGCCAACCCCATCCTCTACGCCTGCCTCTCTGACACCTTCAGGAGGCACTTCCGCACACTCTTCTGCCCCGCCACCAAGTTGCCTCCCAGCATGCACTGCAACACTGAACGGTATGACTTAAGTGACACATGTGTGCGAGATGTGACCATTCTGGCATAGAGACACTGCATAAAAAAACCTGACTCTTTATTTTCCTCAATTGTCTGTCACGATTCACCGCATGAGTTTGTCAACTTCTCGCCATTTATTTACTCATTTGATGGTCTGTAGATATGGGATACATTCTGATTTCGTTTTTTTTAATCTTCTCCACTTAAACTTGGAAGGGATTGAAGTAGGGTTGGGCATCGAGAACCGATTCCTACTTGGAATCGTTTAAAAAATTATGATTCCAGTAGAATCGTTTCTTTATTGGAATCGTTTAGAGGATTTGGTTTCAAATCCGATCATTGCTTCCCAATTTAACATGCGCAAGTTTTGGTTTCCGAAGCGGCCAGGCTCTTGTTGTGTTGCAGCCTTGGAGCACAGTAAGCGGAGCTCTAGTGTGGCTATTTTACATTGAAAAAGCTTTCCTCTTATTTGTGAAAATAGGAATGTGACCCGTTTCAACTCCACCCCTCAAAGAATTGGAATCGAGAATCGATAAGAATCGGAATTGAAAGGAAGAGTCGGAATTAGAATCAGAGTTGTTAAAATCCAAACGATGCCCAACCCTAGATTGAAGTCGTACATTTTTACAGCGTATTTTTTATTTTCTTGTCCTTTGTTAATCACTGTCTCAAATGTATGTCCGACCAGGTGTCTGTTATTAAGATTAAGAGATTTTTACACTCGCCCTTGAATCTTTCTGCCCGGCTGAAAAATGTTCCCTCTTCTCAGAGTTTCTTTCACAGACTATCCAAACAGGTTAAAAAAAAATTTCAAACAGCATCAGTGGTGGAATGTAACTAAGTACATGTACTCAAGTACTGTACTTAAGTACAAATTTGAGGTACTTGTATTTTACTTCAGTCTTTTCTTTTCATGTCACTTTCTACTTCTACTCTGCTAGATTTCAGAGAGAAATATTGTACTTTACTCCACTACATTAATCTGACAGCTTTAGTTACTAGTTACTTTACAAATTAGGATATTTGCACACAAAACGCACGTGGTTTATAAAATACGATGTTTTATTCTAAATTAAACTACCCAACCATGTATAGGGCTACAAATACAGCTAAAAAGATTAGCCGATAAAACACAGTTGATCGACAGAACTGTTTTGATCATTTCCAGTTTCTAAAATGTGAGGATTTTTATAGTACTTTTACTTACAATATTTTAAATACATTTTCCTGATAATACTTACATATTTTCAACACAGGACTTTTATTTATAACAGAGTATTTTTTACAGTGTGGTATTATTACTTATACTTAAGTAAAGGATCTAAATACTTCTTCCACCAGCGAACAGCACAATTCAATTAGACCCTGTCTTGCCGGTGCACGTCTGTTGTATAATTTGTCTTCTAACAACTCAGTCAGCTGAGGTACCCCCCTTCCACTGTATCTCCTGTTAGACGGCATTTCGAAAGAACTAATACAACGAGGCACAAGAGGGATGAAGTGCGGACGGGTGGAGTGTAAACAGAATAACATGAGACACACGCCTGTGGCCAAACACTGGCACAAGGACACGCTCAGACAGCTCCCAGACTCCCACAGCTGCATTGTGTCCTAGAGCGCCTTCAGGTGTGGTAGACCATCCGACCACTGTGTTTCTGCCTGGGTGGCAGAGGTGGAATGTAACTTAGTACATTTACTCAAGTACTGTACTTAAAGGTGCCCTGCCACACGAAAACGTTTTTACTTGTATTTTTTGAAATATGTTAGGTCCATATGTGTTTGTGTTATGTCGTGAATGTGAAAATGAACTGTTACCTCCTCTGTCAGCTCTAGCCACTGGAAAGAAATAAGTGGAGAAATCAGGCCAATTACAAAAGCTGGTCAGTCTGACGTGGTGTTGCCTGAGCTCATTACTATTCATGAGCTCGCCCAGTTGCGCTGGGTAAAGGATGCTGATAGCCGGGCTCTCATTGGCTAGCTGTTAGCCAATCAGAGTCAAGCAGCTTAGCTCGTTGAATATTAACGAGAACTGGCACAAATTGAGCTGAGTCTTCCTGCAGGCTTTCTATACCACGCTAGACTGGCTTGAAACAAGGTAACCAAGGCATTTCTTCCCAGAGTCCATGGTAGAACTTCAGACATTACCACAAAGTAATGGAATACGTGTAGCAGGGCACCTTTAAGTACACATTTTAAGTACTTGTACTTTATTTTAGTCTTTTCTTTTCATGCCACTTTCTACTTCTACTCTGCCACATTTCAGAGGGACATTAATCTACACTACATTAATCTGACAGCTTTAGTTACTAGTTACTTTACAAATTAGGATATTTGCACACAAACACACAAGTAGTTTATAAAACACAATGTTTTATTATAAATTAAACTACACAACAATAGAATGGCCTACATGTACAGCTAAAAAAGATTAGCCGATTAAACACTTAGCTGATTGACTGGACTGTTTGGATCCTTTCCGGTTTCTAAAATATGAGGATTTTTCTGCATTAAGTACTTTTACATATAAGTTACTTTAAGTAAGTATATTTTCCACATACACATACATTCCACATACATCCACAAAAATACTTTTACTTAAGTATACATTTTCAATGCAGGATTTTTACTTGTAACAGAGTATTTTTACAGTGTGGTGTTAGTACTTTAGAACTTAAGTAAAGGCTCTGAATACTTCTTCCACCGCTGCAAACACCTGCACCTCCTCCTTGTGTTACACAGACGTACGGTGCTATTCTGCTTGAGCCTGAAAAGCCTAAAGTCCACCCCAAAGGGTAGCTGTAGCTAAAACAGAGAGCTCAACACACAGGGTGAAAAGAGGAGCTGCAGCAATGTGCAGTACAACAAAAATATGGAGTTTTTTTGAAAATTAAAGCATGTAAACCTATTCTAAATACAATTATAAACCTGAAAATGAGCATAATATGAGCACTTTAAATAACAGTGATCACATAAAAATCTGGCATGAAACACACACACACACACACACACACACACACACACACACACACACACACACACACACACACACACAAAATATATGCAATCACAGCATTTCATCAATCAACAAACAGGAGATACATTGACAGAAATACATTTGTCCAAAGAGGAGTAGACACAAAAACAGGCAGATCATTTACAAAACACCCTTGTCAAAAGCTAATTGTCAGAACAAATGTTGGCTGTAATTGTATATAAATGAGAAAATGATGTGTGTGTGTGAGACAATCTGTATATTGCTGAATATAAAAAACATATATGTGTTAGTGTGTATCGGTGATGCGAGTGCATCATTATAATCCATTCACGCCGCATCCAAAACACACAAAAACACATTTTATAAAGCCAGTCATGTCATGAGTTTTATTGAGGCTGTTGATCAAGACACGGGCTTGGGATTTTACTTATACGTATTAATCATATAGTCACTCTGTGTATGAGCATTTCTCACATTGCTATTGCTATATTGACTGTAAATAAACATAGTTGCTTGTGTTTGATTTGTTTCTGTTATTATATTCCAGTGCAAAGTATGGAGTGAACTACACATACATCCGTGTCACATACTCTGTTTTCTTGTGTGGATGCAAGGAAATGTTTTGAAAATATTCATGAACAAGTGTTGGGAAATACCACTATGATTCTTTACCAATTTCTGACCACTCTGTCACTCTTGACGTCACAGCAGTAGTGGCAAGTTACTCAGTGCATTTACTTAAATACAACTCTGTGGTAGACGGACTTTACTTGAGTATTTCTATTTTGTGATACTTCTGGTCCACTACATTTTGTGATACTTCTATTCAACTACATTGCTGAGGTGAATATTGCCCTTTATCCTAAGTACATTGTTGGACATCCATAGTTACAGTTACAGATTAAGATGTAACATACAAAACATAGCAGTGAAAAGTACAGTAGCTAAGTATGTTTACTCAAGCACTAAACCCTCTGAGGACAAAAGACACACACACTCCTAGTCAAAAATTTCATTTTAGACATTTATTTACTATTTTATTCATGTTTTGCGCTACTTTTGTGAACCCAGACTTATTTCAAGCACCAAAACAATCGAGTGTAGTTATTTTTTCACAAGAGGGTTGAGACATATTTCCGCTTTAGGGCCAAATTATCTCTTTATACATTGCTCTGGAACAATTTTGGGCGTCACCATTCAGAAAGGTGAGTTTGTTCTGAACATTTTGGTATGAAACACATGGGGATCAGGTTATATGCAAATACCCTTAAAATGAGAATTCAAGAAGATATCTAAAAAATGCCCTTAGACCTCAGAGGGTTAACCCTCCTGTTGTCCTCGGGTCAAATTCAACCTGTTTTTAAAGTTTTTTTCATCAATCAATTACCCTTCAGCGTCTGTATGGAACTCACAGGGCAGAGAAGCAGCTCTGCGGTGCTTTAAGATGACGTAGTACTGGGCGTCTGGGTAGCTCACCTAGAAGAGCATGCGCCCATATACAGAGGCTTACTCCTTGACGCGGCGGCCGTGGGATCGATTCCGTCCTGCGGCCCTTTGCTGCATGTCATTCCCCCTCTCTCTCCCCTTTCATGTTTAAAGCTGTAATCAAAATAAAGGCCTATAATGCCCCAAAAAAACAATGGTAGTGAGCAGTATGAAAGCCCGAAATGCCACGTAGGGAGGTATGTTGGGATGGTGGAAGGGTCAAACAACAGACATATTTTCCATAACCCAACTGTCCCGGTCTTGTGCCGCATGTCAGTTAAATGTACGTTCTGCCCCAGAGCGCCAAAAGTGACGCGATTAGTCCCGACCAAGCACGTTTAGATATGACGCTAAAGGAGACTTTTAGCGTCAATAACAACACCAAAGGCACATGGCCAGACGTCCTTATTTTACGCGATGGAAGTGAGAATGTGTTGGGTCTTGGACCCCCTGTTGAAGATCTCTGCTCTAAACTTTGACGTTTTATTAAAATAACAGTTTGAGGTTCAAAGAGGTGAACTTATCCGAAATCTCAAAGAAATTGAGATTATTATTATAGAGATTTGTATAGCAATTGTTTTATCTTCTTTCCGAACCAATTCATCATCTCACGACCCTTCCGATTTATTGCGTGACCCTTCGAAAGAGGCCGAACCGTTGTTTGAGAACCACTGATATAAACTGACTGTAAAACTGGCTCCACCTTGACCAACTACAGCAGTGAAATACTGCTTTCACATTGACGCATCAGCACTAACAATCTAAAAAATAATATTTACGATAAAATGTCATTCCCAGGATTGTTTTTTCTGCAGGACGAGTACTTTACTTTCAATACTTTAGATCTGTTTTGATGATGATACTTATGCACTTTAAGTGGATATGTGAATGCAGGACTTTAACAGAGTCTTTCCACATTATTGTATTGTAGGCCTACTTTTACTCAAGCAAAGAATCTTAGTATGTGTTCCACCACTATATGGAGGATCTATTTGAAAAATAACAGGTTGGTAAAATACTGAAATTCTCTGGTGAATCTAATGATTATACACCACGGTCTGCTCCTGTGAGACGAAGAAGCAAACTGAGTGTCTTCTGGAGCGTCTTATTTTCCTGATGGACATCCTTTGAACTGGAAAGACTGTAAATGTAATGCCTGCTTGTTGAAACCCACCGGCTAGCTAATAAACCCCACATCTCCGGGAAGTTTTAACGACACTCATGTGCCAACGGAAAAGAAGCATTTGACAGACAGTAAGAGGGAACATAGTTCAGTGTCAGCCCTAAGGGGGATTTTGTTGCACAGCTAGAATATATTTTCATTCATTTTAAAACAGTTTTGACATAAAGTCATAGGGCCTAATTAGATACGTATGGTGTCATTTCAAGTTTTAATATGCGCACAGGGGTTTTACATCTTTTAAGCATCTACACTGAACAACATTATTAACACAACACTTGTATTTGCCCCCATTTTTCATGAGCTGAACTTAAAGATCTAAGACTTTTTCTATGTAAAGGCCTATTTCTCTCAAATATTGTTCACAAATCTGTCTAAATCTGTGTTAGTGAGCACTTCTCCTTTGCCGAGACAATCCATCCACCTCACAGGTGTGGCATATCAAGATGCTGATTAGACAGCATGATTATTGCACAGGTGTGCCTTACTCCAGATTTCCACAGGATGCACACCGGCTGCGTGCGCTGCCGTCCGTCAATACCCACTAGGTCCGGATTTGTTGCGGCACGGCTGCGGCCATGACTGACAGCTGAAGTCACAAGGACCCACAAGATCTTGAGAATTCACGTAGAATAGAACCACAAAACCAACAACAGTTTGTTTCCATCCAGAGCAGTAGAGGGGAAACAACTCTGTGCTGTGTTTTCAAGGTGTAGTGCAGGGAAATATGATCCGCCGTGAGCACGGAGTATTTTATTTTGAAAATTAACCAGATTTTTATTTTGTTTCGGTGCTCGACTTCCTGTCCCGCACTATCTGCCGTGTGCTGAATTGCTGCGGAGCTCTCTGGCGTCCGGCAAAAATAGAAGCTATGCATATCTGCTCCGGAGGGCTGCGGACCGCCGGAGCTGGGACGGAGTCGGAACGCAGACGTTCCACAGCCAGTGGAAATACACACATTGACTTTAATGGAAACCTAATGACTCCGCCGACGTTCCGGAGCGGATCCGCAGCCGTTCCGCATCCAGTGGAAATTACCGGTTAGGCTGGCCACAATAAAAGGCCACTCTAAAGTTTTACTGTATTGGTGGGGGTAGGAGGGGGGGGGGGGTCAGTAAAAACCAGTCAGTATCTGGTGTTTGGGTTAGGGTTAAAATATTAATATTAAATATATATATTATATATTTAAATATTTCTCTTTATCAGGTTTTAAGTGATAATTTCACCTTGGAACCTGCTTACTCTTCTTTTATAAAAAAAAAAATATATATATATATATATATATATTCATATGAAATAACTAATCCATAACATACATACTCTAATTTGACTGAGAAATGATGGAATCTGGGTTTGAATTTGTCCCAGGAGTTGTTTGCATTGATAAGCATCAGCTAAAGTGCAAAATGTCCCAAAAAAAAAAATCACAGTTAGCTTTTTTGTGTGCATTATGCAACCTGCAGTTACTGCCTCAAAAAGGGACACAGCTGTGTTTAAAAAAAAAAAAAATACCTGAGTAAAGAGGTGTTCAGGTTTATCTGGCGGTGTTATTGAGTTCTTGGTAAGGTAATCTGTCTGTGAGCATTGACATAGCATGGAGGCGGAGTGAGGTTGTGGAGTTCAGGAAGGGGAGAGTTTAGGGCATGTGTGTCTTGGTCTTAGGTATTATGTTTTCTATTAGGAAGATATCAGTGATTAACCCTTTAGTGGTTTCATTCAAATTTTAGGCCCTAATAGCAAAAAACAATGATTCATTTTTCAACTGACCAGCTTTTTCTTTAATGAGGCACCTCACTGGACATTTTGTTAATTACATAGTTTAACATTTTACATAAAAGTTTTCTAGATTAATTAATTAAATAAAAATGAACAGCTAATGGTCGAATAGGAAAAAAAAGTAATAATATTCATTATGCAGTTAACGGCGGGTCTGTTTTATAAAGATATTTAAATTAAGTACTTATTGTCACTGATCCAAAACCGCATATTGACGTCCGTGTACTACGTCTTGGCGACATTGTTATTTTTGTGAAATGTAGTGTTGGGATGTTGTGATGTTTTTAAATGTATCTTACGCTATGCATTACGAGGTGTTTACGTGGTTGCCAATCCAAAATAATAAAGGAGTTGTTACATGAACATACACGTTTTTGGTTCCATGTGGAATGAAGTCTGAGTCTTTCTGTCACTGCACACTCGGCTTTGCGAGCACTGTGAAATGAATGAAATTCCCACGGTGCAAATGTGCGCAAGCGTGGAACAGATCGTGCAGTGTCGTAAACAGGATTATCATCTGCATGCTCGTGACGGATTATGCAGGCAGCACAGATAGTGTACCCACAGTATCCTCTTGTGATCATTTATAGACAAGCCGTTCTATGGGACGCACTGACCGGGCATGGCAGCCGCTCGACTGCTGCGCTATAAAATGACGTAGTATGACAACGGTAAGGAGTAGTATTAAAACAAGGAGAACAGGGTTTGTGTCCATTTTTTTCCCTCATGTCACTTAAACGTTAAACAGGGGTGGGGCTAGAAGGGGGACACAGGGGGACACAGGGTGGCTACCTCCCCTGAAATAGAATTGGCCCCCCCTGGTGCACCCCACCAATCCATTGGGCCAGAGTGCTGTCAATCTGACAATTGTGATTTCCATTGGATCAGAGTACTGTCATTTGGCTGCCTGTTCTGCCAATCTTCCTATAGTCCTTGTCACCATGACCAATTAATGTTTTCATGATGACTGTCTGAAATTCTGATACCATGTAAACAGCACTGGAATTTTGTGACAGACTGAGCCTATAGTATAGAAAATGTGTATTGTATTCAGATCAGAGATGGGGACTCGAGTCTCAGACTTGGACTCAAGTCGTACTTAAGTCGCAGCTGACTTCAGACTTGACTTGCGACTCGACCCAAAAGACTTCAGACTTGACTCGGACTCGAGCTTCGAGACTCGTCAACAACCTGTTTTAATGCAATAATTGCTTTTTAAATCAAAATTTATTTATGTATTTCTATTTTTTTTTTATTGGCGCATATACGTTGGGGAAACGTATGACGAGGTCAGTCACTTGCTAATGTGAAAGAGACGTTACATTTAGCATATATCGTCACAGGTAACAATCTAACCATCGCAAAGTGTTGTGTTAATTCTGGGAACAGGCAGATTGTATCTTTATAGTTAGTAGTTGCTGAGGCTCAGTCAGACATCCATGGCGCACAGGAGGCGGGATGCACGGATCCATCTCCCCAGGAACAAACGCTGTGTCGGGTGGGCAAACTCATGTGATGCGTAATTGATCCCCGTGGATGATTTGTAGGCTATTAAGTAAACAAGGTGTACCCGGTCCACCAAACACTGGGGCGTCTTGACTGTCTTAATTCTGCACATATTTCTGTTACTGTAGTCCTATTTACTATTTCATTATTTCATCCATGCATGGCGCAGCGGATCCGTGCGCACTGTCACCTGCCGTGGAGACGTTGGCCTTACTAACCTCTCCTCCTCTGAGTCGGATCTCCCTCGCGCTGGACTCAGTTTCACTGAGCGTACTAACACTTAGTTAAATAAATGGCATTACATCAGTGAGTTCAATCTGCTTATTGTGCGTAATTTGGACTGACACTGAGATGCATGTTCTGTAACTGGTGTGGCGCTGCCACTATTCTCTTGATTTCCACTTCGACATTGGACATTTTTTTGAGTGAAAGAGACGTTACATTTAGCATATATCGTCACAGGTAACAAGCTAGCCATCGCAAAGTGTTGTGCTAATGCTGGGAACAAGCAAATTGTCTATTTATAGTTGTATTCATATGATGTGACAGACTTACAGTGCCTTGCGAAAGTATTCGGCCCCCTTGAACTTTTCGACCTTTTGCCACTTTTCAGGCTTCAAACATAAAGATATAAAACTGTAATTTTTTGTGAAGAATCAACAACAAGTGGGACACAATCATAAAGTGGAACGAAATTTATTGGATATTTCAAACTTTTTTAACAGATAAAAAACAGAAAAATTGGGCGTGCAAAATTATTCAGCCCCTTTACTTTCAGTGCAGCAAACTCTCTCCAGAAGTTCAGTGAGGATCTCTGAATGATCCAATGTTGACCTAAATGACTAATGATGAAAAATAGAATCCACCTGTGTGTAATCAAGTCTCCGTATAAATGCACCTGCTCTGTGATAGTCTCAGAGGTCTGTTTAAAGAGCAGAGAGCATCATGAAGAACAAGGAACACACCAGGCAGGTCCACGATACTGTTATGGAGAAGTTTAAAGCCGGATTTGGATACAAAAAGATTTCCCAAGCTTTAAACATCCCAAGGAGCACTGTGCAAGCGATAATATTGAAATGGAAGGAGTATCGGACCACTGCAAATCTACGAAGACCCGGCCGTCCCTCTAAACTTTCAGCCCATACAAGGAGAAGACTGATCAGAGATGCAGCCATGATCACTCTGGATGAACTGCAGAGATCTACAGCTGAGGTGGGAGACTCTGTCCATAGGACAACAATCAGTCGTATACTGCACAAATCTGGCCTTTATGGAAGAGTGGCAAGAAGAAAGCCATTTCTTAAAGATATCCATAAAAAGTGTCGTTTAAAATTTGCCACAAGCCACCTGGGAGACACACCAAACATGTGGAAGAAGGTGCTCTGGTCAGATGAAACCAAAATCGAACTTTTTGGCAACAATGCAAAACGTTACGTTTGGCGTAAAAGCAACACAGCTCATCACCCTGAACACACCATCCCCACTGTCAAACATGGTGGTGGCAGCATCATGGTTTGGGCCTGCTTTTCTTCAGCAGGGACAGGGAAGATGGTTCAAATTGATGGGAAGATGGATGGAGCCAAATACAGGACCATTCTGGAAGAAAACCTGATGGAGTCTGCAAAAGACCTGAGACTGGGACGGAGATTTGTCTTCCAACAAGACAATGATCCAAAACATAAAGCAAAATCTACAATGGAATGGTTCACAAATAAACATATCCAGGTGTTAGAATGGCCAAGTCAAAGTCCAGACCTGAATCCAATCGAGAATCTGTGGAAAGAACTGAAAACTGCTGTTCACAAACGCTCTCCATCCAACCTCACTGAGCTCGAGCTGTTTTGCAAGGAGGAATGGGCAAAAATTTCAGTCTCTCGATGTGCAAAACTGATAGAGACATACCCCAAGCGACTTACAGCTGTAATCGCAGCAAAAGGTGGCGCTACAAAGTATTAACTTAAGGGGGCTGAATAATTTTGCACGCCCAATTTTTCAGTTTTTTATCTGTTAAAACAGTTTGAAATATCCAATAAATTTCGTTCCACTTCATGATTGTGTCCCACTTGTTGTTGATTCACAAAAAATTACAGTTTTATATCTTTATGTTTGAAGCCTGAAATGTGGCAAAAGGTCGAAAAGTTCAAGGGGGCCGAATACTTTCGCAAGGCACTGTAGGTTAATATTTCACCAAGTCCGAGGGCTAGAGGGACGTGTTAAGTAGACCCCATGAAGTTATCCTAAAACTGATTTTGATACTGTACAGTATGGATGGTAGTGACAGGACATGCTTTGAATTCATAAGATTTAACAATACAGTGTTAGGGACAGATCAGATGGCCAGAGACTTGATACTTGACTTGGACTCGTGGCAAAAGCCTTGAGACTTGACTTGAACTTGCCCCTCAAAGACTTGAGACTTGACTTGGACTCGAGCTCAAAGACTTGAGACTCGACTTGGACTTCCAAAAAATGACTTGTGAACATCTCTGATTCAGATACAATTTGTTTAAAATGAAAACAAGTGAAATGAATAGCCATTGTGATGTTTTATTTAACAGAATTACATTGTGTTGTTCTATCCTATACAATATTTCCTTTATTCCTAAACAGATTTTCTATGCTGTATTCTGATAAAATGCCCCCCGGCCACCCCACCTGACTGATGATTAGTCCCCCCCACGATCTTTTCCAAACCCTGCGCGTTGAAAAATTATGCCAAGGGGTCCCAACACAGAACGTTATAAAAGTGGGCAGGAGTTGCAGTGACTCCGGTGAAACGCTATGTAAGCTAAGCTAAGCTAAGCTAAGCAGCAGCTGGCAGTAGGGTTATATTTAAAGGATAAATATAAGAGTGGTATTAATCTTGAGACCTAAAAAGTGGGGTTTTCTTGGCTTATTTGGTGTTTTTTTTTCCACACACATACTATGACACAAACTAGAATCAGCTTTTTAATACTTTAAAAACAACCAACTGTAGTGACAAAAACAGAAATAACTGGATTGTTCAATCAACCACCATTCGATTGAATGTGCTGAATGATACGAGACGTATTGTTGAGCCACGGTCCAACAGGTCAAACTAATTGAATGGGCCAGTGTGTGTGTGTGTGTGTGTGTGTGTGTGTGTGTGTGTGTGTGTGTTGGTCCTAATTAATGCACTAGCAGACGGGAGTTATTTTCATTGGTCCTCTTTACTCTGACTGATCCCACATTCACCCTTTACATGTGATTAGGACCAGATGCAATCTGCCTGAGAGGTTTCTCAGTAAATAATATTGATGGGACCCCTGAGAGAGAGAGAGAGAGAGAGAAAGAGAGAGAGAAAGAGAGAGAGAGAGAGAGAGAGTGTGTGTGTGTGTGTGTGTGTGTGTGTGTGTGTGTGTGTGTGTGTGTGTGTGTGTGTGTGTGTGTGTGTGTGTGTGTGTGTGTGTGTGTGTGTGTGTGTGTGTCCATGACATGATTAGAGGAACAGATCAATAAAGTTCAATTAGGCAATTTACATACGACTCTGTGTCGGGCATTTCTTCATTTCTGTCTCATGTCTCTTTTTCAATTTCCTCCCACTCATTTGTTCTTTCTCTCCCTCCTCCTCCTCCTCATCCTCATCCTCCTCCATTCCTGTCATTCTCTCAGCTCATTTCCCAACAATGGATTTAATTTCTTTTTAAATGTCTACTTCCCATTTCATTCTGTGGGCTGACAAGGCTGACAGTTGGCCAACATTTACATGTTTATGACAGAAACAAGACAATGCTGAGCCAGGGTTGTATTGCAGGCGACAGCAAACAGAACCAGCCAGGAATTATGATCGCTTTGCTGTTTGGGAGGCACAAAATGTAAAATTTAAACTGAGTTCATTTTTAATCGTTATGGTTGTGTTTTTGTGTCATTGGAAGGTTTCCATGTATGGTTGCTTCAATATGTATTGCTTTAAAATATTACATTTTAAAGGTGACATTTCATATTTGTTGCCTGTTTTATTTGGTCAGCTTTCGACTTATTGATGGATGGATAGATGGATGGATGGATGGATGGATGGATAGATAGATAGATAGATAGATAGATAGATAGATAGATAGATAGATAGATAGATAGATAGATAGATAGATAGATAGATAGATAGATAGATAGATGGATTTTAAAGGTTGTAATTCATAAGATGTCAGTCCTGGTTAAATTGGTGACACAGCAAGTACAGTTAGTTACTTAAGGTTCAAACAGCTGACACTGTTACCAAGCAGCTGTTGACAATAGTGAGCAATTAGCCAGGTATTTATTTCAGGTGTTGGGAGTTCTGCGAATGTCATGGTCATCATGGTCATGCGTGTTCATGTAATTATTCTTTTACATTTGTATTTTATGGATAAGGTCATTGTTGCTTCATCTTGTCATGTAACTAACCATGTGTTTAATATGGACATAAAATGAGCATCAAAGAGAATGAAGAGGGTTGGAGATCATTTGGAGGGATACAAAGGATCAGAGAATGTTAAATCAACCTTAAAAGGCAGGGTTGGTAAGCTTGAAAAGCTATAGCGACATTTGAAAGTAACATCTCCACTGGGCTCCCCCTGCCCATGACGCTCCCCCCCCCCCCCACACACACACAGATGTGCACGAGCACCACTTCAAAAGCGAGGTGCCGCACTGTTCTGCTTCATTGGTGACGGATGGTCAGGTGCCAAAAGTCTCCTCTAGTGCCATATTTAGACGCACTTGGTCGGGACTCTTGGCGCCACTTTTTGAAGCTCTGGGTCGGGACGTACTGTACGTTTAACTGACATGCGGCACAAGAACGGGACAGTTAGGTTTAGGAGAAGATCGTGGGTGGGGGTACAAAATGTACGTTTCAGTGACAAGCGGGTCAAGAAAGGGATACAAATCCCGGTGTCCTGGGTGAAAGTCCTGTGTTGTTTGACCCATCCACCACCCCAACGGGTTGCTGCTTCAGAGCGGAGTGGAGAAATGACTGCATTTGTACTCATCAAAACCACTACATTTTACACACAACTACACAATTTACATAGTTTCCCTTTTTATTTATTCCTAGGAGGAATTAACGATACAAAGTACCAGCACACTTCGGAGGAGGGTCTGGCAAAACGGGACTATAAGGAACTGATTACCATCTAAAACAGACCGTTCTCACACCAAAAAAAGGCAGTATAGGTCATCTGTGCAATTTTATTGTAAGGAGGCGAGGCGGGAGCAATAGAGAAAGTCAGATGGCGTAGTATAAAGAGAGGCAGAGTTCACGTTGGGAGGAGGACAGGATGGAAGGATGGGTCAAACAAACATGGGACTTTCACCCAGAAGACCGCTGTTCATGTCCCTTGTGAATCCAAAAGTCAACGTTGAACTTATTTTAACTTACGCACGTAACTACTTGGTTAGGTTGAGCCAACAAAAGTAATTTGTTAGGTTTGGAAAACAAACTACTTGGTTAAGTTTAGGCAACAAAACAGATTTGGGTTAAAATAACTATGTTTCTAACATAATATAAGTTTTGTTTTCTAAACCTAACAAAGTACTTTTGTGGCCTCAACTTAACCAAGTTGTTGTATTGCCTAAACCTAACCAAGTAGTTTTGTTTCCCAAATCTAACCACGTTTTATTTCTTAAATGTAGCTAAGTAGTTTTGTTTCCCAAACCTAGTGATTTGTTAACAATATTTAGTAAACAGTGTGGTTAGTCTACATTTTTAGGAAATTAAAAGAATTATGAAATATCATAAAATGACAAAATGCACTGGAGATGGGGCTAACTTGGACCTGAAAGTTACTTTTATTTTCAGACAGGGTGGCAAAGTTAGAAATTTCTGCACTCCTTTCAACTACAGAAATACATTTTTTTTAATTTATATTTTTTGCTAATTCAAAAGGTGGACCCAGACAATGCAACCACTGCTGCATAGAGAAACTAAATCAATGTTTCAACAAATGATTCAGGTTGAGAGGATTTTCATTGTATTTCTTTTGTTGCAAGCAGGCACAGTGGTTAAGTGTTTTTGCTCAAGGACACTGTGTGGTGGTTTTTGTTTTCTGTTTACATAATCTAAAAGCATATCTTTCCACTTCACTTTGCATCTTAAACCATCCATCTCAATTAATGTGCCTCTCAGGCAGGAAACGACAAAATCTAGATTCCCATTGGAAATTGTCCCAGGATCACGCAAAGGGCAGAGCATAGGACCAAATTAGGTTTATCAATGAGCTGTTTTTAGGTGCTATGGGGATCCGGCGATGGGCTGACTCTCACAGTGATAAGGTACTGAGATTAGTCTAAATTGGCCCTATAAGAGTCCTTGGGCTCTTCAGTCTATGCTTAATACAGAAACAGCTGCAGAAAACATATTTTGCTTTGCCGCATATGACCTGCTGATCCACCCTGAAAAAGTTCTCTCTCGTTTCAGCTGTCAGAAGGTACAGAGGCTGTCCAGATAATATGGTAAATTTAGTGCTGAGTTCCTCTGTTTTTTTTTTCTCTCTCTATCTGCTGTTGTCAAGCCGTGCTGTTTTTGCACTACACTTACCAGAGATCACTTCTCAATACATATACTGCTGCACTGTGATGTCTTTCTGTTGATGATATTTGATCTTAGAGTTACAAGAGGGTAAGCGAGCATCCGAAAAGCATACCTCCTATGGGAAGACTCTCAGGCTAACAAGCCATCACCTGCCGTTAGCATTCAATTGACTTCCGTTCATTTTGGCGTCACTTTGACAGCAAATAACTTTACATCTGAAGCGTTTAAAGACTCTATTTGTCCATTAATTATTTCTAAAGAAACACAACATTGTATAAAGGGCTCCATTATCTTGTACCTTACGTTATGGCTCCGTAGCAGACGTTTTTTTGTAAAAATAGGCTAACGATTGTGTCATAACCACGCGACTTTCTGTCGCATAGTAGAGAAATTACCGCATAGTCAGAAGAAGCTCACAGGCAGTTTCGACTTACATTAGCTGTTTAAGTTTAATTACTAATGTTAACTAGCATTTTAGTTAGCAATAATTAGCGTGTGCCTATGTTATCTCCTTCCTTACATATCTTATACCTACGCTCTCCGTCTCTGCAAGATTGGGAATGATTGAGATTTCTCTTGGCACAGCTACCAGAACACTTCCAACTTTCAGACAGGTTGCTCTACGTCTTCAAGCTGGAATAATGCTCAGCCCTCACCGGAAAAGTGCTTCTAATTGACTTCACTGGTCTCCGTCGAATTCTAAGGCGGGTTTAGCCAAAGTAGACCAGAAACACGTCTCATCCCTTCCTGTGCGGGAAAGATTTCTTTTCCCACACAATTAAGCTACCAAACGACGGCTCGCTAAACGCTACACCCTTTAGTTACTGTTGCTACACCTGTCCAGCTTTATGTTCTAATACAGCACATATGCAATTTACAATGATAAATTGACAGCTCTACCCCTCAAATTTCACATTATCTTTTGAAACAATGAGTCCTCGATTCCACACAAAAAGAAAAGCCTATTTCTAGCCAACAACCGTGTATTGTGTCAGCTGAAAAGACGCTGTCAGCAGCTTGCGATTGCAGTGATTACAGTGCATTTGTCCTCAAGCTAGAATCCTGTAAAATGGTCTTAAATATGCTGTCTACATACATTACGATATAATGCTAAAAGAATGAGGCTATAGCTACATGTCCCAGGCAAAAAGTCTTCCAGAGGACATGTACATAAAGAGTGTCACTGTTCATCTATTGCAGGGTAAAGCTAGTTGTATTAGAGACAGTATTATATGAAATGTAATTGAAGAGTTATTCGTTCTAGCATAACCCTTTGGTGGTTTGGATGATTACTTTAGAAAAACATACTTGGACAGGCAACACGGTAGTTAGTTCTTCATGCTTTAATGGTCATATTTTCAAAGGGTATGTTTCACTTTTACAGGATAAAAGGAATTAAGTTAGCTTCATACTTTCCGCAAGAGTCCGTATGACGTGAAGGCCGTCATTCGCCGATGTCCAAAAGGGTCTGCACAAACCCCTATGTGGACGCCCGCGTGCAGCCCAATATTTGTGACCGTGTGGACTCAAAGCAAGCATGCCAACTGTGAATTCTCCATCTCTCGTTCCACACTCCATTCCAGTTGGTGGCGTTTGCAGCGCTGGCTTGTTTGCCAAGAAGAAGAAGATAACTAAATGTATGCTTGAGTTGGAGAGAGGTTGTACGAGGATATCTGCCATTACCCACATTTAAATAATTCAACTTTAAAAGAATACACAGACAGCCAAATGGTATTGGACTCCTGGCCAGAAGTCATGCAAATGGATCTAGGAGTTGGAAAATGCGCATACGTGGAACACCAGAATGATACAGACCCTCAACTGTATTATGAATGGGAACTTGTGCGACCGATATACGTCGGAGCATGGATATGTCCAAGCCTTAACTGCAGTGATGGGAATAACGGCGTTATAAATAACGGCGTGATAAATAATGGCGTTACTAACAGCGTTACGTTTTTTCAGTAACAAGTAATCTAATTGATTACTCTTCCCATCTTAGTAACGCCGTTACCGTTACTGCCAAAAAATGAGGCGTGTTACTATATTTTAAGCTGTTTTTTTCATCAGACCAACTCAATCTCTGAGTCTGAGCCGAGAGGCAAATTTTTTTTACCTTTGTTCCTTGGTTAGTGGGCAGTGCATGACACAAGCGCATAAATGCTGACGATTGGCTGAGGTTGAGTAAAATGTCATGGTAAGCCAATCAGAGGTAGAGTTGGGCAGTTGTTCCAAAACACGCATAGTCGGACACACAAGAACAACACAAGCGAGTCAGTCAATGAGAGAGAGACAGGTATGGCGTTATGAAATCAAGGAGAGAATTAACTTTTCCTGCTACAGATTTTCCACCGTGGTCAGAAAGAACAGGGGAGACACTTTGTTTCTCTTACTATATGACTCTAGAGTCGGGACTCGCTCTAAAGCTAATTGCCGTCACTCTTTCACTTCTCCCTCGCTCTATCACCTATACTCCACACACACACACACACACACACACACACACACACACACACACACACACACACACACACACACACACACACACACACACACACACACACACACACACACGCTGGCTCGACGCACACACCAGCATGTTGATTGGAGGTTAGTCTCACTTTGTCCCACAGCAACATTAAAATAGTTTAGATGTGTGTACATTGTTTCTGTTAATAATGTATTGTATTAAGTGTCCATTTCATTATAATATTTAGATTTACCATAAATAATTGAACATGCACATGTATTTTAAGTTCCATTAAAGAGGGGTGGAGGTGGGGTCACATTTGAGCATTTAAAAATGTACTTGAAAGTAACGCAATAGTTAATTTCTGAAGTAACTAGTTACTTTCATAATTTGTAACTGAATAACTAATGTAGTTACTTTTTGAAAGAAGTAACTAGTTACTGTAACTAATTACTTTTTAAAAATAACTTGCCCAACACTGCTTAAATGAGGGCATAGGCTAATGCAATGCTGTCTTTACTCTGATCTTGGCTGCCACAGGGTTGATGTTCCAGTCCTGATCATGTATTTTTTTTTACCTAAAAGTGAACCTAAAAATGTAGTTAGTTTATGACGAGGCCTTTGCCTCTATAAATAGTTGTCAGTATCACAAAAAACTCCAGATAGCAATCCATGCCAATACACTCCTCCCCTCCAATCCAACCCAGCCACACTGAGATGAATGAGCAGAAGAGAGCACTAGGATTGTCTCATTTTCCTTCAAACTGAGTAATCTGAAAGGTGATACAATTACATGTGAGTTCCACGTCGGCCAGTCAGTTGATCTGTGCAGTGTGATTTAAGTCCCAGATTCTGACCATGCAGAAAGGCCATTTAAACACAACGTACAAGATCAATAATACTGCAGAGTGTCTGTCTATCATTAAAGATTACTCAAATGCACCAAAAATACTTTTTGAGCCTGTCTAAATCTTCTCGGTTTGCCTCTTTCCAGAAGTTAAAATAATATTCAACATCAGCTCAAACAAAGAAAAAATGTAGCCATTTGAAAGGGAAACATACAAAGAGAGAGACAGAGAGAGAGAGAGAGAGAGAGAGAGAGAGAGAATTTATTTTATATGTTGAAGCTTTGGCAACATTGTTATTGAAACTTTCATGCCAATAGAGCCCCTTTGAATTGAATTGAATTGAATTGAATTGAGAGAGAGAGAGAGAGAGAGAGAGAGAGAGAGAGAGAGAGAGAGAGAGAGAGAGAGAGAGAGAGAGAGACATGACATTGCCAGTTAATCATCTCAGTTTTCAGATTGTAGCACGACATCTACCCGTGGATTGCACTTTGGTACTGGTCATCATTTCAACATCTTTTCAACATCTAAATATTTGCTGGGTGCTTTTAGAGGGCATGGGAGAGAGCTTGACTATTGATTCAAACTGTAGAGCAATAACAAGACACTGCCATGTTTGGGTTGGATTTTACGTCAAACAAAACTCCCACCTGTCCCTCTCTGTCATCTCGGTCCAACTCGGCTAACCTCAGTCAGAGTTACAGCTATGTAATCACAACAGAGTGTGACAAAGGCATTTATATGCGCCTCAGGAAAATAACTGGGACACACTGGATTATTTGGAGTTTTATTCGTTTTTCGCTACGTGACAGTCCTCAAACACAGTAGCTTAATTTTTGTTTCCAGAGGGATCTTTTTGAAGACGGGGGAAATTATTTTGTCAAAGTACTTTGTTCATATTTCTTTGTACCATGACAGTGCAGTCAGAGGTACTCCTTTACAAATTGAACACACCCTGACCTCCCTGTTCTGTCTGTGTAAGCCAGGTCCTCTCCAATGGATCAATACTTTGTCATTGATTTCTCTGGGGGGGTTTTCAGTCAGTACTATCTGAACAATGGTTGTTTCTTTCTTGTACAGGTTGTAAATTTCTCGTACTTTGTTTCCAGTACTTCTTTGCCTTTAATTTTTAAAGCTTTAGTGTGTAACTTTTTTTATATTGATGAACGTCTGTTCCATTCAAGCCGTTGCCAAATGAGTTGCTACAAAGTTAATTAAGACAACTTCACAAAACTCTCTCTGTATTTATCAGCATAGCTATGTTTAGAATTTGATGTCGTCCGGCGACTTTCACTCGCAGAAACTCGAGTGAAGATAATGACCTCTTCTGAAGAGTCCATGTGTTTTTTTAATCCTCCCTGTCCTCCTTGGCTACTAGCAACTGCGTGGAGGAGAAGCGGGGATGGTGCGTCATCACGGAAGGCTTGTATCATGTGGATGCACCGACAGAATTGTTGTCATTACTTATGTCGTTTTCCCATTACATGGTACCTGCTCGACTCGACTTTTTTGTTTATCCATTATGAAAAAAGTACCTGGTACTAGCTAACAGGTATTTTTTTTTTTTAGTATCACCTCCGTCAAGGTTCCAAGCGAGCTGAGGCGATACCAAAAGTTGACGTGAAAACCTGCAGACTACTGATTGGTCGGAGAGAATCGTCACTAATCACTGCGTCATCATTGCTAGCGACAGACAGGGGTGTCCTGAACAAACCTGCCATTTTTAAATAGTTTAGCCAGCGGTGTTTTTTTTTTTTGTTTTTTTTTTGCTGCCTACAGCTTCTTTTGAAACAAAATGTGTCTTCTGGCTGTGGCAACGGCCACGTGCCGAGAATCAAAAACAACACGCCTTCGACGTTCCACGCTCGCCTCACGCATGAGGTGGTACTAACAATCTGCAATGGAAAATTGAGGACGGGTCAGCACGGCCGAGCCGAGCAGAGCCGAGCAGAGCTGGTACTAGCATACCGTTGTGCGCATTTCCTCATGGGGGAGACATAAACTACGCACTATAGCTTTAACCACTATTTATTTCCAATATGTGGTTTAACCCTTGTGTTGTCTTCCTGTCAACCATGACCTTGTTGTCCTCAACAAGATCAGAGAATGCTGAGTGGATCACAGACTGGTTTATGTCAAAGTTTAGTCAGGATACTGTTCTTTTTGAAATGCTATTAAATTTGAATAAAACAGGCAAAATTCAATGAAAGTAATCATTATTCAAGGATTTGTAGTGAAAAGACTCCAGTGAATTGGACAGGTTTATGAACTTTGATGATTATTGCAATGAAAATTGTATGAATTACTGGCTGCTTTGTCGCACTCACTTGTCAAGCATCGTTTGCAGTGCTTTGTATGCTGTCCTTGTAGCAGATAGTTTGTATGTCATTTTTCTATGTTCTACCATCACTATTAAATACAAGTTGATGCATGGCTGACTCTTTTGATTCCAGTCTGGCATTTTCTCATGTCCTGCACAGCCTTGATAGAATGTTCTGTGGAGGATGGAATCAATCATAAATGTGTACATATTTATACATGTATTGAATAACTCTCCTTCCTAGTGTGAATTTATTTACAATTTATTTTTAAAAAAGGTGACATTTTGTCTGATTGGTCAAATTAAATCTCAAAAATATGATTTTTATATCCTTTGGTCCACTATCGCAGCAGCTACAACCCATACAGTCTGTGATGTGGTGAAGTCGAGCGCAGCGTGCCGGGATGCTACCATTGAAATGATCGGGGAAGAAGGGTATCAAATTAAGTACTCTTTTGGTATGTGTATAACTTTATTGGTATTGGTATTGGCATTTATTAAAGGATACCCAGCCTTTGTCAAGACCAACAAGTCGCACGTCAAATCCCAAGTCAAGTCGAAGTCTTAAACTTTGTGCTTTGAGTCCTATACATGTCATTATATGGCCTGAAGTGAAGTCAAAAATCATTGGAAGTCACAAGTCTTTTTTGATTTTGTCAACTCAAGTCTAAAGTTAACAGATTCATGTCGAGTCATCGGAGAAAGACAGTGGGATTCGGGGTGATTTTAAAAAGGTGACAGATCCCAACATCTGTTAAGAGCTATCAACTATCAACTATCGACAAAGACACTGTCAATGTATCATGTCAACTACAGTATGACAATTGCGCTATCTCCATGACATCTACTACTAATTTTTCTTTGTGAATCAATTCCTCCTTGTACTGCCTAATCTTCCCTCATTATTTCATCAAAACTAAACAATCAAGTTGAATCAGCCAATCAAAGTAATACCATCTTGAATGAAATTGTATATGATTAATCAGCAAACTTTTGAAGGTTAAAATCTCAGTCATATTCAAAACCAAAAATGATGAAAGTGAACATGATTAGAGTCCATTAGGACTGAAAAAGGTTGTCTGTCAAGTCCATTTTTTCAATTTGAATGTTGTCACTTCTGCAACATAAGAATACAGCAAGAATCATGACAACTGCACAAGCTCCATAAGCTGACACTGACTGCAAGATGGGGTTGAAAGCTGTGGATAAAGGTCAAGAGTAGACCTTGAGTTTTGAGTTAACTTTGTGCTTAACAGTAAACCTTGTGGGTTAGACAGCTCTGTACTAATGTACAGTATGTATGCCTGTCACCTGTGTCTAGTTGGTTTTGTAAAACCTGAATTGTGGCTAATTACGTTGTTAATCACTATCAGCACAAGTTTAAAATACTACGAGAAATCAATTCCAGTTGATAAGCCTTGTTTTGTCTTTTACTTTATCTTTATACGAGTAACATTATATGTAGTAACATTTTTGGTCCAACGAAAAATGTTTTTTCTAACACCTGTGTGTAATTTGAATATTTTACCGAGGCAAGTATGGATACATTGTGTTTTTTTGTCTCTTTCTCAGCCCTGATTCTGCACGTATACACATAAAAGACAGACTTACACATAATTACATTCACAAGTACCTATTGAAGTGTAATTGGCCAGCCAAAATTTTAATGCACAGCCACTTGCGCACTTTGTGGCTGTGCATAATCTAATGCTAAGAATAGGAAAATGATAGCTGAGCATTGAAGCGTTGAACAATCCATGGTCAGAGCGAAAGACATCCTTGTGGTTAGTGTGGCATTGATTCTAAAGCTCTCTATATGGAGTCTTAGGACATATGTTGTTTTGCTTTGGTATTGGTTTAGTACATACAGAGAAAAGAACATATAAAGCATATAGCTGTAGGCCACTATGGAGGCTGCCACAGCACCCAATGTATCACTTGTGGTGTGATCCAAAAATAGAGTTTTTCTTTTGTGAATTTGTCTTTGTGAATCAATTCATCCTTGTACTGCCTAATCTTCTCTCATTATTTCATCAAAACTAAACAACCAAGTTGAATTAGCCAATCAAAGTGAATTAGCCATCTTGAATGAAACTGTATATGATTAATCAGTAAGCCTTCGAAGGTTACAATCTCAGTCGTATTAAAAACACAAAATGATGAATGATGAATAATGATTAGAGTCCATTATGTTTGAAATAGCTTTTCTGTCAAGTCACTTTATCAATTTGAATGTTTTCACATCGGCAGCATAAGAATACAGCAAGAGCACACTAAAGCTAAAAAGGTGAGCATAGACCATAGAAAAAATTGTGGACGTAGCATCCGTGACGTACCCCATTGGTGTGTGGTCTGCCATTTTGAAGCCTGAAATGTTTATTGAGGTGATAATTAAAGGCAGAAGTAGGGTCACTTTCCCATAGACTTATATTGGAACAGACTTCTTTTTGCAACCACTGGAGTCGTCCCCTGCTGGAAATTAAATAGAATACAGGTTTAAGGCATTTTCACATTGGCTGGACTTTTCTGTGTTTGGTGTTTTAAGCCCCCAACGGCGCCTTCCAGGCAGCGCTGCCTGGCAGGCATTAGGATTAGGCAATGGTTAGGTTTGGGTGTTAGGGTTAGGTGCCTTGAAGTCGACGGTCGCGGCGCTGTCTTGAAGTCGACACCATCCAGTGTACTTTTCAGGCTCGGAACCTTTGTCCATGAATTTTGCAGTCTATGGCATAAATATGTAGGCTTCAGTCCCGTCTCAACTCCATCTACACTTGGGGGTTAGGCGACTTCAGACGCTGCCAAGATAACGACGGAGTATTTTTTCCCAGGATGGCAACGGCATGTCCTGCCCCTCTCTGCCTTAATCGGATTGGCTTACCATGAAATTCTTACCCTAACCAATTCCACTCCACTAACCCTCCAGTAATGAAGGCAATGACTGCTAGCCAATCAGAGGGAGAGTAGGGCGGGTCATACCTTTGCCATGCCTTTGCCATCCACTTTGAGCTTAATTTTGGCTCTTCGGGAAACCTATGGGTGACATCACGGAGACTATGTCCATATTTATTTATTTTTTTTTACAATCTATGATATTGATGAGTGTTTCCTAGAGCGTAGGAGGAAATTGTTTGTCTTGCAACTGTGCCCTTGGTCTACAATGCCACATTGATGTACTGCTCTGCTGAGAATGAATTAAAATAATGAACAAAATAAAAGCAGATAACGATAACACCCAAGATCAGAAAAAGACTATAATTTTCACACAGATTGTCACTGTTGTTAAAATGAAGCCTAACAGGCTTTAAAGGCTCTAGCACTCCTTCTGTTGATCTTCCATTCACTGTCAATACTGCAGGTGTGCTTCTTGACAACCGTCCATGGATTCCGGTTTGGGATCGTAAAAGTGATCCATCAGAGCGATGGCATAAGGTTATTATTCAGCTAAGTACTACACATTAATGCACCAAGCATGTGACCGCGCAGGCCATCCAAACATGTGTCTGCTGATATATTCAGCTCA
Source organism: Zingel zingel (assembly GCA_023566125.1). NCBI lineage: Eukaryota > Metazoa > Chordata > Actinopteri > Perciformes > Percidae > Zingel > Zingel zingel. The sequence goes on from CM042334.1 coordinate 18,867,668, forward strand.
CAGTCCGACCGCAACAATTACACAGTAGCATGTCATCTAAAGAATGATTCACGTTATGAGAAGTGATTCTGCACGGCCTCGGAGGTTTGTGCTTGAAACAGATTTCAGTGGTCATGATATCATCACATGTTTTCCGGGTGAGTGGAGATTTCTTATGTAAGCTTACAGCTTGCTTATGGAGTGCGGAGATGAGGATATTAGGTAAAAAAAAAATATGTGCACAGAATATGAATAATTCTAGTTCATCATCTGTATCGTACTGTTCAGATTTGTCTTTTTGTTTCTGTATTATTATTATAACACAGTGACGTAAACTGCTACTGCCTCCAAGCCATGGTCAAACTCTACACTGTTGTGCGACCAGTGCAGCGCTCTGCCTGTGGGTTGATGACCGATCCTTCGCTCTGAGGTCCCTGTGGACACTGCTCTTTAACAAGGCTCATCTCTGTTCTGGGTGAATGAACTCCCCACTGAAAACAAGACAGCCTAGTCATTTCCGATCACACGCCACAGGCGGAAAACTCCACGTTTTCGGACAGCAATTTTTTAGACACACAAACACACTGCTGCCTTTTCCAGGCAAAGGGGCGCACAGAGCTCCAGAGAGCCAGGGATCAGAGCAGGCGGGCGGGTGTCAGATCTGGACAGAGCACCGGAACAAAAACACAGACACATCACCGACAGTATGAGAACAACATCCTAACACAAGTTTCACTCTCACGGCCAGATCTACGTATATTTGTAATGTAGCGTTATCAGCGCCATCTCCAACCTGCAGAAAGCACACACTGTGATACGTCAGCTTACAATGTTAAGTAATGTTAAGTTACATAAAGAATCTGACCACCTATGTGGAACAAGTTTTTTTAGTTTTATTAGCAGAAATGCTAATAAACAGTACATTAGCCTACTAAGGCTTTCACTACTGTTGATGCCCAGAGCAGCCATGTTGGATTTTAAGGTTGGCGTTGGTCAGAGTTGGTGAGCTTCTCCCACTTTCCGAGCTGGAAATCCAACTTCAGGGGGCGTTCCATTTGAAATTTCCGACTTCCATGTTCACATGGATCGCACCATAAAAAATTAAAATACGTACAATTACTTACAAACTATATGAGGTGCATATGCACTATCTTTCAGAATGAATTATATGTATATTTTATAAACATAAAAAAATAAACTTTAATTATATAGCACTTATTTTATATTGTGGATGTCAGAGGATTCTGTTTTACTCGTTATGAGCGAAAAATACAGTATTTGATTCCGCAGATGCATGCAGGTCGTTAAATAGGACAATGATGCAACCTAACACATCTTGTCATAGTTCTTTCTTTGAAAGGTATTTTTTTTAAATTTGCTTTAGTCTTGTTTTGGTTGTGAAAACAGGTCGTTTTGTTTGAAGCTATTTCAAATATGATACTGAAGAGTTGGTGTGGCAGGCAGGGGTGAATTTGATTAAAAGTTCTTGCCAGTACTACTACTCTAACCCTCATCGCTTCGTATTGTTCTCCTCCCGCCCCCAGCTTATGCATCCTTGAACACACGCATTCCATTTTTTTTGGTGTGAAAAGTCAGCCAACCACCAAAATGTTTGGAATTTTGGTGGAGGCATTTATCATTTGTCCTTGCCAGTGCAAATGACAGCAATAAAGTGCTTGGTTTGAATAACAAAATGTAAAATGTACAGGACCAATACATCAATTGCACCTTTCCAAGCACTGTGTGTGTAAAGATGCACACGTACACCGTTATTATGCCAGGGAGTCAGCTGCAGCAGAGGATGACTTTAGCCAGCACTAACTAAACAGTTGTGGAAAGCCAGTGCAGTTCCCCCCAGGAAGGTTTAAAAAGCCACAGCTCTGTGCTGGGCTAATACCCACAGACACTAGAACAATTTAGAAGCAATCGATAAGAAAACTAACTGCTTTTTTTCGTTGAACGTTAGCAGATGTGTTTTCGTGTTGGAAATGGGACTGTGAAGGTTGTTGTATGTAGGTTTTGGCAGGAAGCTGCTGTTCCGTCTTCCCAGTACAGTGTACCAGCACTGAATCTTTTAGTGGTACAGAGAAACCGGCCCCCTGTCGGCAGGTAATTCCAGAGTTGGGGTGCCCTAAAAGCAAAAGCTCTGTCCCCTTATGTTAAGCAAATTTAGCTATGGGAACAGCCAACCGGGTTTTTTTTGCCTGATATCAAACTATGTGCAGGTTGATGAGGAGAGAGCTCTAGCGCCAGGCCATTCTGTGCTTAAAATGCAATATTTTTAAAATCAATTTTTTGTAGGTTTGCAGGGTTCAAATATTCCACCAAAACAAGTTGCTTCCTGAGTCCATTCTGCAGAGCCACCGTTGCTGCGGAGCTTAGCGCTGCGTAGGTTGATTATGATTAAAGAAATGCAAACAACCTATAGTGTTTCTTTCTCCTATCCTGCAATCTATGTGTGGAGGAGCCAGGTCATACTCTGCACCGCTGTGGAGTAAGGTCTGGCAATTCGAGACTAGGTCAAGAGTCGCAAAGTTACAATTTTGAGACTTTGAAATTGTTTTCTGATTTATGGCAGTTGCTGTTCTGCAGCAATCCAGAGTTCCAGAGCTGCAGCAGTCTCCTGTGGCTGTGCTTCATTCTCCTTTTTCCCTGGTTCCACCGGCTCACTTGCCTGTCTCCCAGCCACCAGACTCCAGTCCTGCTCTCCTGCTTAGCTCTTCATGGGGCCGACTTACAGCATGGTTATCAGTTACCAACTGCCTACTCTAATCGACGACGTTTCATTCACGGGATAGTTTCGGTGCCGCCAGAGGTTCCGCCAGATGTCCCTCATTTTCGTCCAGATGTCCCTCACCTTCCACTTTCTTTGTGTTGGCATTCTAAACTCTAGTGGATTTCTGAGGACTATGGTTAACTTCTCCTCAGATCTCTGCAGGATAAATCCAGACAGCTAGCTAGACTATCTGTCCAATCTGAGTTTTCTCAGTACGTACACATGTTCCACCAAAACAAGTTCCCTCCCGAGGTTATTTTGCAGAGGCACCGTTGCTCCGTCCGGCGCTTAGCACCGCCCAAGACAATTGTAATTGGTTTAAAGAAATGCCAATAAACCAGAGCACATTTTTTTCTCCTTTCAAGAAATGCTGCGTGGACTAGCCAGACCTTCCTCCGCAGCGCTGAGGAAATAGGTCTGGCAACCTGAGATTACCGCCCTCCTGCCCATCCTCCATAGCGGCCCCCTGCCCTGCCCCCAGGCAGTCCACCTGAGGTTCCTGGCTCCTTTCTTCAGCTCCTAAAGCCACTCGCTAATAAACAACAGATAAATCATGTCACAATGAATGCTTACTTTCTCTCTGGAAGAGTTCCACGACAAGCACAGCATCAAGGTTCTGCGTTTTGCAGCAGCATCTAATCAGTCACACTTTGGAGATGTGTCTGTGCTTTTAGTATTCCAGGGGCCATGAAATGTATTTGAGAAGAAGGCGAAAGAACAGCTCATGACAGGATAGCAGGCAAGAGGTGTTGGGCTGCCCGCAAATGGAAAAGGAGGCATATATAGGTTGACACTTTTCTCTAGCTGCTTCACTCTTTCCAGTAACAGCTTATCTAGGTGAGCGGCTGCAGTCATCCGTCAGTGTCTGTCCTGGATCTGTTCGAACGGATTGGACAGACCTCACAGCCCAAAGTACACAATCATAAACTTGGCTGTATAGATTAGACAGCTGGATTCTACTGTCTATGAAAAGGAAGGAATAAGAACATTTTTTAACTTCAAGCCTTGTCTTAAAGCGTAACTCTCGCCAAAAAGCAACCTAGGGTCTTTTTGTGAATGTACCCGAGTCAAACTTTTGTTTAAAAGCATAATTAGGATGAAAGCGCCACTTTTAAGATTTACCGTATTCGCTTTTTCGGTCAAATGGCCTTTTGAATGGGAGTCCTAGGGTCACTACTATGATCATATCAAAATCACTATTTTTAAAACACTAAGAAGGCTCGACACAACATGAAACTTTGCTGGAAGTATCACCAGGGGCTCTACACATGAACTCAGCATTGAGAACATTGTTTGTGTACACAGAGTTTACTAAAAAGAAAGGTTTTGAACAACTCACTGTAGCTGTTGGTTTTTCCACTCGCCGCCATCTTGCCAGTCAAAAAGAGTTGATCTCCGAATGCAACGTAACAGGGAGGAGAGTAAAGATGGAAAGCTCCTAAAGCTTAGTTCCATATAAATGTACGGATAATTTGTTGTTTTGTTGTTAGTGAAAAACAATATTGACCTTGTAGTTGAAAAAGGAGCCTCATATAAGAATGACATTTCCTTCTATGGAGTCCGTTCATTCGCATTCAGAGATCGACTCTTTTTGACTGAGAAGAAAAACCAACTCCTTTTTAGTAAACTCTGTGTACACAAACAATTTTCTCAATGCTGAGTTCATGTGTAGAGCCCCTGGTGATACTTGGAGTAAAGTTTCATGTTGTGTCGAGCCTTCTTAGCGTTTTAAAAATAGTGATTTTGATGCTATCATAAAAGTGCCCCTAGCACTCCCATTCAAAAGGCCATTTGACCAAAAACGAAAATACGGTAAATCTTAAAAGTGCCGCTTCCGTCCTAATTATGCTTTTAAATGAAAGTTTGACTTGGGTCCATTCACAAAAAGACCCTAGGTTGCATTTTGGCGAGAGTTACGCTTTAAATGGACGTTGACCCTGAAACAAGGCTTGATATTGACTTAGACGTGGGTCAGAGTTATAGGCCAAGTTGAGAGTTGTTGACCAATGACGTTCAGGGCTATGTGTGTGTTTGTGTTGAGCCAAAAGCAAATAGAAAGTTTGAGATTCATCATACTGCGTGTCAGCTTTTTCAAAGGCCAAATGTACTATACTTCACTTTGATCATTTTCTTTTAGCAGGATACTCTGTGGGTGCTGGTATTGAGCAATAAAATCAATTTTATGAGTACTGCTTTAATAACACACATTGACATCTGAATATTTAACTTCATTTGTGTAATCTGAAGCAGTTTTAGAAATTGCAAAATGACTTTTATAGAAGGAAATAAACTCTATAAAGAAATAAGAGCTGCTGTTTGTCAAAACCCAGACCTCGCTATTCCTATTCCTCCTACTCTTGCCGGACACCATTTCAAGTTTCTCCTAATGGGGATGTAGGAAGTCAGGTTTCTTCTTTAACTTTTCTTTGGCTGCTCTTGCCAAACATTACAAAAATCCCCACGACTAATCACAAGGAACATTTTAGAAATGGTGAGATTGCATACCAGGTCAATGGAAAGAAGCGATTATATACGCAAATCTGCAAAGGGTGGTAAAAGGGTGCATGGTAAAAAATGTTTCAGCTTAAGCAAAAGAATTACACTTGTCCTGAGGCTTTATGAGTCTGCTTCATAAATGCACAGACACGACAGGAAAAAGGACACAGACTGGAGGGAAGTAACAGAAAGACCCTGACTTCCTGGGAAATGGAGTTCAGTAAGAGGCTGAGCTAAACACAACACACAGACACGGCCGGTGCTAGCTAGCTTACAGCTAATGTCTGCACAGTCAGCACCTTGGTCGTTTGGGCCAAATTTGTGTGAAAGAAGAAAGGCCAAAATGTCCTTTCTTTTCTGTCTAAACACACCTTTAAAGTAGATGGTAGGGGTGTGTTTTATGTATTTTTTCACCTTTGGAAAGGGCTAGGGTAGCTGTTTCCAATCATTATGAAAGTACCGGCTGTCGGCTGTACGGTTCCCTTCATATTTGGCGTAAACATGTAAGAGTGGTGTCCATCTTCTCATCTAACTCCCAGCAAGACAGCAAATAAGCAATTTTCCAAAAATGTCAAACTCAACCTTTGAAGTGCTCATATTGGCCCTCATTTATGAAACGTGCGTACGACCTAAAACAGGCGTAGGAGGGGCGTACGCCGATTCCTTCGCAAAGCAAGGCATTTATCAATTTGAACGTGAGCGTAGGCTGCGATAAAATCTCACGTCTGGTCTGAACTCATGTACGCAAGTTTTGGAGTCAGTGTGGACTTGCGGTGCAGCATATAATCAGTTTAACAGGAGAAGGAGAAGTCATCAGTTGATCACTTATCAGCAATGGCAGATCTGGCTCTTTTAGAAGACCTCTAATCGCCGGTACAACAGTGCACACGTACGCGCACGGGCCACAGTGAAGCGCTCCATCGGATTGATTAAAACCCTTGTGTATTAAAACAAGGGTTAATACAGCACCTTAGTGCTTTTTTGTACAGCATTTTGGTCCGCTTAAACTGTGTTTAAATGTGCTCTAGAAATAATAACTTACTTTACAAGAGACAGGGTTTAGAGAGCAATTCTCAACAAAGTAAACGGAAGTACATAACCCTTGTGTTGTCCTCCGGGTCACCGGGACCCAGATGGCTCTGTCTTGCATCAGCGGGGGGGACCCTATACACGACAGAAAAAGTCTTCAACATTGTTTTAGCGTGTGGCGTTCTGGAGCCAGATGACCCGATGCCCAGAGAGCAGTGTCCAGCACAGCCCCAACTGGGGGCTACACCAAGGAGACAGGATATTATTCCTCATATCTGCGCTGGTTTCTACGTTAGGTTGATAAATGATGGCCATTATGCTTTTTGGCTTTTTCCTTTTTCTTTATTGTGTTATATCTTTTTGTGCACTTCATAGGTGTACAAAGTGTAAAAGCCCAAAGTCCACCCCAAAGGGACTTACCATCTCCAACAGAAAACACTGTTCACAAACTGCTCCAAACAGCTCTACTGCAGTCCAGCCTTTACTTCAGAGACAAACGTGCGTCACTTTGTAACACACGTTGTAATGCTGGCCTAACTGCTAGCATGGTACGCCCTCATACTCTGCTTCTGACTGGCTAGTAGTCCTTACCTAGCTACTGCACATGTGCGACTCCCAATAAAGATGGAACAGAAGTGAGATGTCTCACTCTGTAGCTAAAACAGAGAGCTCAACACACAGGGGGAAAATAGGAGCTGCAGCAATGTGCAGTACAACACAAATATGGTGTTTTCTATTCTGGTACAACCTCTAAATAGAATTATGAACCTGAAAATGAGCAGAATATGAGCACTTTAATGTTAAAATGTAACACATGCTAATGTTGCTTCTTTAAAGGGATACTTTGAAGACTTTTAACAGGCTTTATGTCATTGCAGTGTGGGTAGTATACGCAAACAAACTTTGTTGGACTTCCCTCTATGTTGCCAGAGCCCAGAAATCGCCGCTCCTTTGCCGGCCAAAAATTCCCAGACACAAAATGCGTCACCTTACTGATCATTTAAACAATGAATTAAATCACGTGCAGGTCAGATGTGGTCCTCCTCAGTGACACACAATACTGATCTCACCCAAAAAACCTGCTTACCTCAAACCCCAGCACAGCGCACACACACACACACACACACACACACACACACACACACACACCTGAATCCTCCTGACTGTCCACCGGTTTACATGGATAGGGATTTCTGCAGAGAATTACAACTCCCCCCATGCAGCTTCTGTCCATCCTATCAGTTTAGACATAAATAGAAATATTAATCAGGGGACAACAGCTGGTTGCAATAATAGCAGCACTTTTGTGTTGCTATGTTGGGAGAAGTGGCAGGACATTTTCTCATGGAGAGGTCGTGAAGGATACACGCCATCTGCACTTCATTTATTTCTCCTCCTCTATAAAGACGGAGAAGGGGGCTGTTGGTGGCTCCATCCTTCAGATCCGAGTGTCATCACTGTCGGCTGACGAGCAAGTGCACCACTGACTGTGACCATGAAGGCCTGGATAACACTTGAAATCATTGGAGGGAGAAGCTGATTTCCTGGGGCTTCGCATCTTTCTGCGAAATAGCTTCACATTTTGTACGTCTTTGCATTAATTTGTTCTGCAACCATACAGAGAGGCAGCGAAAGTACAGGTATGTGCCATAGGAATATTGCACTTTTAACTTGGTTTTACACATTTCAAACAGTCTGATGTTCAGACACAAGGCTTCAGAAAAAGAGCCATCTATGCATGACTCCAAATTAGCTATCACCCGGTGACGTGCTCAACGTCTCTACTGATCTGTCGTTCTCTCTCTCTCTCTCTCTCTCTCTCTCTCTCTCTCTCTCTCCCTCTCTCTCTCTCTCTCTCTCGTCGTGAGTCCTGCCGCTCTGACTGACTCGTCGTGCCAAGACTGTCTCTCTCGTTGGACGCAGCGCACTGTGTTAAGACGCGGTTTGACCAAAATTCCATTTTACATACGCGGAAGATTTCTTGGAGGTAAAATTACACGAAAGACGCAGTATAACCACCAGCTCTGGCGAAGGTGGCGAGTGGGCGGCTGAACGCCAACGCCGTGCGTAATCCTCGTGGAGCAGGTGGATGGAGAGAGAGAGGCTGGCGGGATGCAGCTTTCCGGCACGTCGGCGCCGCTTCGGAGCGGCTGGACACCATATCCTCAGCTGAAGGACACCCTACGATGGGCTCGATATTAAGAGGGAGTGTTCAATTTTCAATGTAAAAGTAAGTGATGCTATTGACATTTTTTTGTATAAATGTGTTATAGTGCTCATCAAATCTGTCCTCATCTAGCCTATAGGCATTTCTGAGTGGACTTTGGCTTACTTTTGCGCACCTTAATGCAATCCTTTCACAGTCAGGTCTGTTTTTATCTGTTGAAAGTTGTTTTTTTTTGCCATGAAGTAGCTACACACTCTGCGCTAATTCATTGCGCACCTGTAATCTCGTATACGGCACCCAAATGTAATTAACGGATTCAAATTAACTCAAACCAATCACATGAGCTTTATGCGCACTCTAATGTCTAGTTCTGCCTGTGGGGATAAGAGGAGGGGAGATGTATGCTCCTTCATCCCAGCACAGCAAACAGAATTTGAACAGGTGCAACCATGGTTTGGAAACATGTCAGGGACAAAACGGCGTTTGTATTTTATTTCATGTCAAATTTTATGATCACACACAATTCAATTCAATTGTATTTATAGTATCATATCATAACAAGTTATCTCAAGACACTTTACAGATAGACAGTAGGTCTAGACCACACACACTATAATTTATATGACCCAACTATTTCCCATTAGATGAAAAAACTTGATGAAAACTTCCTTTTAGGCAGACCCAGGCTCTTTGTGGGCAGCATCTGTACAGCTATACAGAAATATGATTCATAATAATTACAGCTGGCACAACCTGGCTGCCCCACCGGATCACACAGCGCACACAGCCTGGAAGTTATAGTGCGAGGCTGCATCAAGCCAAACTGCTGGCAGCGCTTCATCTGTTCACAGTCAGTGCTGAGCTGAAATGCAGCGCCTGACATCCATACTGCAATTCATGTTTCTCTCTGAGTCTCTGTGAGCCCATTAGACGTTTCCATTGCAAGAGTTTTAATGGACCACCGAATCACCCTTCACTCTTAATAATATTAAACAATGACCCTGCCTGATAATTAAACTCTGAGATGTTACCAAATAATACCAACACTTACACAGTAATTACCCTTCCTGCTAGCAAATAACATTATAAACCCTTTCATCAGTGGATGTATGATTAGTGCTGATCGCTTTTCTGTGCACTTTCCCCTGCATATCTCTCACACGCTCAACTATCACACGCACATAAGCACATAGGTGTATAATGGAGCTCCACCGAAATGTGTTTGCAAGAGTCAATAGAGATTCTTTTTGAGGATTTAGACTTTTGTGCTTCAAGTAATACGATTGTAATGAAATCAGACCCCATTTTTAACGAGAGTTATGGTCAGAGGGAAGTGGAATTACATTGACTATATGGTAGTTTTCATTGTTAGTGGCGGTGTCCTCCATTCCTCCACTCGCTGTTATCCCTAGTAACGGTCACATCAACCGGCATTAAAATCGTAAGGATTCAAATTTGAAAATTTGACTTCATTTGCGTCCAGTGTGACGCATATAATTGCTCTCACAAGGGTAAGAAAGCTTCTACAGTGAGACAGCTTGTAGATCATTTTGGCCTCCAAAATTCTACAATGAATCTTACTAATAAGTAGTGGTTAGCAGCTAAATGCCACCGTAGCAACAACACTGTTTCAGAGGTGAATGGCCACCAAAGGATTCCTATTGGCCAGACTAAGTTATCTTTATCGCTGGAATTGGTTGACAAACCTAAAATACATCTCTTTTGACTCTAATGAGCATTTGCAGTCAGTTTTTAACACTTATATATACAGTAAATACTGATTTATTAAGGAAAAACCTTTTGTAGATTTCTATAATAGACACACATCCTCAGTAGTGCATGCACACACATTCGCCACACATAGACAGTAATTGCAACCAACAACTATCCAACAATACCCCTCAGTAGCACAAAGCGGACTGTCTAAAGTGGGCCCACTTGTGCCAATCACATGTAGGCCTAATTCAGGTAAAAAAAAATTTTTTTTAAAGCAAGAAATGGACAAAATGTCCCTGATGCTGACAGCGCCGGGAAAGAGTGAGTGAGCTTTCCACAGATCCAGAGCTGTTTGTCCCCGAGATCAATTGAATAAACATTTGTCTTCTGCAGCGCAGTGCCCTTGACGTGCTCTCGCTCAGGCGGACCTTTTTGCATGTATGCATATGTGGGGGAGGCACGCATGCACGCAGGCACGCACACACACACACACACACACACACACAGCATTAGGGTCTGGACTGTGTTAGAAAGTGAGAAAAGAGTGTAAGACCGGACGAGATCCAGCTGAAATGTTGACACTGGCACAAGTATGGCTCTAAAGTAAAGGTCGTGATTTTGTAGTCACACAGGCCTGCAGATCTTTGTGAAATTTTAATACACTAGACTCTTCAGCGCAAAATTGTGCAAATCATTGTGATGACTAGAGCTGCAAAGATGAACCTGTTAGTTATGAACTATTAAATGAATCGCTAAATGAATCGGTTGAGTAATGTTTTATGAAAACAAATTACATTTCTCTGATTCCAGCTTCTTAAATGTGAATATTTTCTAGTTTCTTCACTCCTCTGGGACAGTAAACTGAATGTCTTTGATTTGTGGACAAAACGAGACGTTTGAGGACGTCATCTCGGGCTTTGGGAAACACTAATTGGCATTTTTCATCATTGTCTGACATTATATAGACAAAAAAAAAAAATCTATTAATTGAGAAAATAATCGACAGATTAAACGAGCAGCCCTAGTCATGACATAAAAGTCGTATGTTGAATTGGGTTGGGTGTGGGCTCCAGTATTTTGCATCTCTCTCTCTCTCTCTCTGCTGTGTGAGAAAATGGCCAAAAGTTGTTTTTTAAAAAAAAAAAGCTGACATCATGTCAGATTTGAACTTGGCTGGATTGGCATCTTCTCCATGTCTCTGTCTGCCAAATGCTTGCTGTGAGGCGAACAAGTAATATTGAGGATAATAAGAACTATACATGTGACAAACATACCTGGAGTATTCTCTAGAGAGAATATTTTACATGTTACAGCATGTAAGCAGTTATGTAAAGTAACGTTGCAACTGTTGCCATGGATTTTGAACGACTTTTATTATTTGTCAAAAGAAATATGTTTTTTCTCATTCTGTTCCTCTCTCTCTCTCTCTCTCTCTCCATAGATCGATCTTGCTAGTTTTTTTGATTCTCTACAGCTGGGATGTGATACTTGTGGTTCTTCGTTAATGAAAATCCCCGGTCATCCCGATCCCCAGAGTCCCAAACCCTTAGACCCCAACGTGTCAAATTCCCATTACCCAAGGCTTATTTTAGAACTTGAAGACCCTTTACCCTGCTTTCAACAGTCTTGCATGGTAATATCAATGCTTTTAAGCATGTAACATCCTAACCTCAAACCCAATAATATCTACCTTCTCCAAGCTCCTTTAACATCTATCCCTACCATCTTTAGGAATGCGGAACTCTTTGACACCCTAAACCTCTCAGCCATCATGGCCTTGGATCAGTGGCCCTTTCTTCCAACTGTCCCCAACATCTCCATCCCTGAGCCCCTCCTGTACGACAGCTACATGCAGGGGAACGAGTCCAACCTGGACCTGAACATCTCCAAAGCCAGGGAGCCTCACCAGGACAAGACCAGCTCTGTGGTCATCACCCTCATCTACTTCATAGTATGCGCCGTGGGGCTGTGCGGCAACGCCCTGGTCATATATGTCATACTGCGATACGCCAAAATGAAGACGGTGACCAACATCTACATCCTGAACCTGGCGGTGGCCGATGTTCTGTGCATGATGAGCCTGCCGTTCATCGCCCTGCAGCTGACGCTGGTGCACTGGCCCTTTGGAGAGGTGCTGTGCAGGGTGATCATGACTGTCGGTAGGTGTAGAGCAGAAGGCTTATGGTACACTTGAGAAAGCAGCAGCAGTTTTAATGGGCAAAGAAATCCTTTTGGCTTCCTCAATTATCCTGAAATCATTGTCTGCTGTAATTTCAATTGAAAGAAAATCCAAATAAACATCTGTACTTTTTTAAGTATTAAGACTTCAGTTGCAAATAGAGCTCAAAAGTGTGGTTCTGGAAGTGAAAATCCAATTAATTTTCTCCATAAGGATTTTGATTATAAGCCATAACGTCTAAACCATCCAAGGTAGACTGAACACGAGCTACAAGGTTGTGAAATGAAGGTTAATGCTTCTGTAGAAGCCACAAGTCTGTATGAAATCAACCTTGTTTTATTTGCAATGTCATGGAGAAGTACCACACTACCAACGATCTCAAGTGTAACAGCTGCGTCTCTGATTGGTGGAGCTCGCTGTTACCTTGGAAATGTTTACAGAAGCTGTGAACGGCTATAGCGAGCTGCTCCCACTGAAGTCTGTGGTCGTTTTGCCGTTTTTAAAATGTTCTTTTGCGCCATATCAAATGTTTTATGGGCATGATTCATATCGTAGCAGGTTGGCTTGGTTCCAGGCTTAAAACTCTTTATATAAGCATATTCTGAAACATCAATGGTGCAACTGAATGGGTAATATCACTTCCGGAACAAGAGCGGTTCAAAAGTGGGTGGTCACTGTTGAGCTCTATTCAAGAGTGTTTGTTCAAAATCTTAGACATTTAAGTGTCTTAAAAGTACAGTTTAACAATTTGGGATATACTATTATTGTATTTAATTTTTTTGCCAAGCTATGCTAAGCTAACCGTCTCCTGATTGTAGCTTCATCTTTAAATAAGCATACTTATATCATACTTTATAAACCTCCTGTTTGATAAAAAAAGAACAAGCATAAGCAATTACTGATATGTATTTTGATTTTACTTTTCTTTCTCAACTCCTCCACTTCTCCCCTCTACCCTCTCCCAGACTCTCTCAATCAGTTCACCAGCATCTTCTGTTTGATGGTGATGAGCATTGATCGGTACTTCGCTGTGGTCCACCCTATTAAGTCCACAAAATGGCGGAAGCCCCGCGTGGCCAAGTTCATCAACCTGACAGTGTGGTGTGTGTCCCTGTTAGTCATTCTACCTACTTTGATCTTTAGTGGCCTTCACAAGGAGCAAACATGTGGGATCGAGTGGCCGGAGCCCCAGGATGTCTATTACACAGCGTTCATAATCTATACCTTCTTCATTGGGTTCTGCCTGCCTCTGGCAGTCATATGTCTGTGCTACCTGCTCATTATAGTCAAGGTAAGAGCCCACCTCCATATGTGGGACATATAATGCAAGATTGTTTGTTTGTTTTATTTGGATCCCCATTAGCTTCAGCATAAGCTAAAAGCTATTCTTCCTGGGGTCCTACAATCTATAAGATAATTATAATTTTCTCCATTCAGTTCAATAACAAGATTATTACTGGCTACAGGACTAAAATGTTGGACAAACATCCAACCGTCACCAACATAGTGGAAGTATTTTGGCCATTTAAGTCATATTTAATTCAGATTCAGATAAATGGCTCATTTTAAAATGTCACTGTTGCATAAGAATGTAGTTAACGGTTGACAACTTTGAAATGGACATTTTTTGCCACAGCACAGTTAACTATCTTTTTATAAGATATTTTTGCTTAGGCTAATATAATATATGTTACATATGAAAACCAACATTACGATTAATGGCGATTACGTTAAGATTACATTTTACAGTATAGGACACAAGCTAAAATTAAAATGTTAAATTTCTCTGGCTAGCCTGGATAGCCTTCCAGGGCTAGCTAGAGAAATTTAACATTTTAATTTTACAGGCATTCGTTAACATTGTAATGAGAATAATGATGAAAATACAGCAGATTGTAGGAAATTTTCTCTATACAGTTAAAAAAGTTGGTCAGGTTGGTTTAAAGCAACAAAAACATGATTTGCTTTGACAGAATGTGATTACCGGAAGCAATAAACTAGAAGGGCACGGAGAGAACAGACCTCTACAAACGCATTACCTATCTCACAATGTTAATCCAGTGTGATTATCATGGTCGTGTGATTTCCCAGTCGGGTAGTCCTTTTTCCGATTATTCCGACACCACATAAAAAAATGATTTGTGTATCCGCCCAGTGATTCGGATCTGCTCCGAAAATGAATTGGTTCTTCCCAATGCTACACCCTTCCACCAAGTTTCATGAAAATTGGGCCCATAGTTTTTTCATAATCCGGCTGAAAGACCAAAAACATTAGCCTGTTTTAATCAATAGTATTGCAGCCATTCAGCTCATGACGTTACATGGCTTGTTTGGACTGTATTGGAACTGTTTTGCCACCTTATTAGTCAGTAAAACATGTCTACCACCTGGTGAGTTTGCAGTTTCAAAATGTCTTCCTGCAAATTGTATGAATGCCTGAGTGACTAAAATGTTTGCGTCCCCTCTGATAGCCATTGGCTTGGTCCAAGAACTACGCTATGAGCTAGCTAGCACAATGGTTGGTTACAGTTCTGAAAATGTCAAGAGGTGATTTTTATAATCTGTTTCCTAGGCTCTTAATGAGAATAGTTCGACATTTTGGTTAACACACTAATTTGCTTTCTTGCCATGGTTTAGATAAGAATACGACTCATATACCTGTCCTTAAATTTGAGGCTAAAGCCAACAGCCATTAGCTCAGCTTAGCAAAAGCACCTCTGAAGCTCCCTAATTAGCACATTGTATATTGTTTGCTAACGTCACTGTGCCCGGCCAAGAAATAATCCAGCATAATTTTACGTAAAACCCCAACTTGGTGATTTTGCACTTCAGTTTGGGAACAGATTGTTTATTAAGCTTTCAACAGCTAGCTACTTCCTGTCTTTAGGCTAAGCTACAAAAGCAGTCTCCTGGTTGTAGCTTCATATGTAACAGAAAGATATTAGACTTGTCTCAATCTTCTCATCTCACTATTGTCAAAAAAAGCATACCAATTAGTATTACCAAAATTTAGTTTAACTTTAAGATATTTTATATTTATCATAGTGTTAACACTGTGCTTTTATACTCAAGAGATTTTAAGCCACTGACAGTCCATTCCTTTGCCAGGTAAAGTCGTCTGGCATGCGGGTGGGTTCCAGCAAGCGCAAGCGTTCTGAGCGCAAGGTAACACGGATGGTGTCCATAGTGGTGGCGGTGTTTGTCCTCTGTTGGCTGCCTTTCTACATATTCAACGTCACCTCCGTCACCAGCTCCATCAACCCCACCTCTGCTGCAAAGAGCACCTTCGACTTTGTCGTGGTGCTGGGCTACGCCAACAGCTGCGCCAACCCCATTCTGTACGCCTTCCTGTCGGACAACTTCAAGAAGAGCTTTCAGAACGTCCTATGCCTGAAAAAGGTGGCAGGCCTGGACGAGATAGAACGCAGTGACAGCAGGGCAGACAGGAGCAGGATGGTTAACGATGCTGTACTCAACGCCAACCTTGAGACTCACAATGCTGCCCTGCTGAATGGCGAGCTACAGACCAGCATCTGAGCAGCGGCAGTCACATCCAAAGAGCCCAGAGAGACAGACAGATGAGCTGCCAGTATAGTGACTCCTGTTCAAAGATGCAGGGGCTGGACAATGATATAATAGCTGCTGCTCATGGACATCGACACATGGACAAAGTCTAGGTGAAAAATAAACAATTTCTTAAGGGAAAGTACACTGACTCCAGCACAAAACTAATATTAATATTTGGGTTGAATTCGCCCTAAGACGAAAATTATTGACTTAAGTGATTTTAAACACAGCAAAGACAAGTGATGTTCAAGTCAAACGTAAATAGGAGTGCTGTTAATGCTTGCCAGGGTTCTGTTGTCAGAAGTCATGAAGACTGAACCAAAATCAAAACGAGACGCAGGATCAGAGAATGGACTGCTGTGGACCCACAGGAGAAATACTGGGGCTGGTTCACCCATGGTAGAGAGAGAGCTAGACGGGATTGAGCACCATCCATGCTCTCCTTGATGGAGTGTTTTGAGAGCTATGAAGGGTCGGCATTGATTTCTCTGAATGTGGAAATACTGCTGAAGAAGAAAGTCAAACATTTCAGTTGGAAACAGCCAGCACGGTAATTCTATAGAGTATTTAAAAGAAAAACAAAACCAAAAATCTTGAGCCAAAGGGGAAACGATTCATGGTCATGTTTTATACATACTAGCTGATTAGCTTGGTCTTATGTGATCAACCAGGCATGTATATACACATATACATATTTACGACAAACAAAGGATGGTCTTTTCTCTCTATTGCTGGCATCTGCGCGGGAGGAGCTGCATCGATCCGTGAACTTTTGATTTGAACATCCAGGGTTATTGATTCAGTTAAATAAAACATCTCTTGACCTTGCTCCCTTTACAACAAAACAGCTTGACTTTGGTTTTCTGTCAACCTCTGGGGGAAAGTTTCTGACATGGACGACTCCGTGTCCTGACCAAATTATATTTCAAAGCCATTCCCTGCTGTAAAATTCTGTGTTCTTGTAGTGCATCAAGGGCAGCTCTGAAACTATGTGTGAAACCCGTCATGTGTACTTTACACTTCACTGTTTTCCTGGTCTTAACAATAGTTGCTACCTGTGCCAGTGGTGTCATTGTAAAGAGCCCATTTCTACTTGTGAAGTGCTGTGTTTTGACAATGTAAGATTTCCTCCAGAGTTGAAATGTGGTCACTGTCCTTAGCTTCACATTTGGTTCAGCCAGCACATGCTTGCTAAAATGCCTAAATTTCACAGAAGGCAGAAACATGTGTATTGTATTCAAAGAGGGATAGAAGCGGGGGGAAAGGAGATACAGAGATAGGAGATAGAAAGGACTAAAGCTTGTGTATGGTTTGTATCTGCTGAGAACACAACACATACTGTAAAGAGAAAGCTTGAGATGTCAGTAGACTTAATGGATACAGCTGACAGGAAGAGAGCAAGGTGTGCAAGTCATTAAGAGAAACACAACTTAAAACACCTGTATAATAAATTCAGACATTGTTAGAAGCCTTCTAATGGCCATTTTGGAAGTCGCCAGCTCTGGGGCACATTGGCTCAGAAAGCCACTTCTTGTCAAAATATGAATTGTATGCTTTTATAATTGTATACCACATACCTCGAAAAGCTTCCCATTAACCTGTCAAAGGAACTTGACTCAATGCATCTCACATCTCTCAGCGGCATTCACTATACCAGATGAGTAGTGAAAACAATAAGCAGCTATAGTAAAAGTGCATACAACTCCAGTTTATCACTCTTTATAATTAGTGGCTTCTTGAGTGACACAAGACTGTCAGGATGCCAGATCAGTCAGTCAATCAATCAATCAATCAATCAATCAGTGGAACATCATGGAGGTTCCCATGTTGTTGTTTTTTATAGCCATGCTAGCGGCGTGGCAATGCTAGGCGGTCAGTTCACCACTTTTGTCCATATTGAAATATCACAACAACTTTTGGATGGACAATCTGTCATGAAATTTGGTACAGACCAGGGGTTGATGCATAGACTGTATAAGTGTGTCTGGCTGCAGTATAGGTCATAAATCCCGCCCCCTCCATGTTAGTGGATGGGACATGGGCCAAACAAAAAAAATCAACGTAAATGTCACATACATTTTTCCCAAAGATGGTTTCTGTCATTTTAGGTAATTCTTATCATGCTCATTTTTTAATAAGTTTGGCTTTTATTAGTGCTATAAAAACGGGATGAAATGTCATGAATGACTCACGATTGGTCGGGCGGGTGTATGGGCGGGGCCGCCCAATTACTGCAGCGCACAGTCTGGCTCCAAAGTTACAAGATGGCAGCACCATGGATGTATTAAGAGAACTGGATACAGTGTTCCAATGAGAGTGCACAAAAACGCATAAAGCAAACATGGAGCTCGGATCTTCCGCATTGTTGACCCATGATGTCACGATGGACACGCGCACTAGCAACAATTTGTTTGTGTTGTCTTAGCAACCGGTAGCAACATGCTCGTTCATGAGCTTCTCTCTCGTGTCTCTTACAAGTGGCGAACTCATGAACTTGCCGTTTTCATTGTCTAAAATTAAACAAATTAAACACTGTGTTTTAGTTGTTCCCGATCGTTTACATGCTTAGCTAAATAAACGATAGATGTATTTAGCTAGACAACCAAGGAGATTTAATAATTATGTCGTGCTACTAGCTAGCTAACTAGCTAGCTACTAAATAGCACTATCAGTTAGCCTGCAGTTTCGTGAACAAAGCTCATCCATGGCTTCATCCTTCATCCACGTTACAAGCTTTACAGCATACAGTTCTCGGATGTATCATATGAGAGAACCAAGGCGATGTAATCACTATGTCTGTAGTAACGTTTTGTAGGCATATAGCTAGCTATGTATAGATCTTAATACAGCCATGCTAGCTACCCCTGATGTTAGAACTAGCTAGCTACCGCTAGTTTGGGATAGCCCCGCCAGTTTGGGAAACGCTAATGACGTTACATCCACGTAACAGGCTTTACAGCATACATACATCCCTCGGATGTATCATAACTTCATAAGATAATACCATGGACGTATTAATAGAACACATGGTGAATTACAACCATTAGCTATATCCATTATTACAGCTAGCTACATGAGCTCGGGAGAACAGTCATGTGAGCGGGCGGGCGCAGTCCCGTGGGTCTGCGCCCCTCCATTATGCGTGTTCATCTTGCCAAATTTAATAATTCTGGATTTGCTTCTAGTGAATGTTAAAAATGTTAAAAAAACATGACGTTTTAAACAAGGACCCTTTCAGTGTACGGGCTGGTAAGTTGATATACCCCGAAACAAATTATCCGCTGAAATATAGACATTTCTTTCGCCATGCAAAGTCTATGTGAAAAGTATTTCTGGGCCATGGGGTGCAGTACCATTATCCGCTAAGCCCAGGGTGGCTTTTAGAAATGTCGCTCTTCCTGGGGGCTTGGGCAGCACCCATATACAGGATATTTTGGCTTCACTTTTGGACAGCGGGAGGAAGTCACACATACAGTCTATGGTATAGACATTCATGGTCCCCAGAGGATGACCTGTAATAACTTTGGTGATCCCTTAACTTTACATGTATCACCAACATTAGGTCAATTTATTTTATTTTCCCAGCACTTTAAAACCAAATACCTGCAAAACTAATGACATTCCCGTCAGCTTCATCTGTACTTTGTTTACTGCTAATTAGGATATGTTAGCATGCTAACACACTACCCAATAAGTACCAAAAACCCAATTTGTTCAGGATCTATTTCCTGACCAATGGTCGTTGATCAAAGATGCATACGGTAAATATTATATCTTATGTAATAGCTGCATATTAGTTTTGTCAATATGAGCATGTTAGCATGCTGATGTTAGCATTGCACTCAAGTACAACCACAGAGCTGCTAGCATGACTTTAGACTATTAGTCATTGCTTAGAATTGAAATGTACATATTGTCCAAAATGAAACGGTGAAGATATATGGTTTACAACTTTTAACCTAAACTTCCACAAATCAACATCATTATCAGCTATTATGAATTAGCTAGCTGGTTGATTAGCTAGATAAAACAATAGCAGTTTGCTTAGTTAAATGGTCTGACTCCACTAGAGCAAGAGCCAAAGGAGCTACAAGAAAAAACATTGTCACAATAACCTGGATTTGGAAACCTTATCACTCCATTAATGCTAAATGAATAAGCCCACATCCACAGCAGACACCTATTTCCATTTTAGCTATCAGGCTGTTTGTGTCACTTTTATCCAACGGACCTCCATGATGCAACCACAACTAGTTGCCAGGAGATTTGTCAAACAACTGCAAAGTCTCTATGGTAATAAGGTCATCCGCCATATGCTGCGGTGTCAGTGTGGTGTATCGGTCAACGTAGAAGCCATCCATCAGTGCAATCAAAAGAGATGAGGGTCAGACAGGGCTTGTCCCGGGAGGTTACCGCAGAAAATAATTTGTCATGGCAATGTCTCTCTGCTGTCACTGCTGTAGCAGGGTCAGTCATATCATCACTTACAGGTCAAAATAGGAACACACACTCAGAGACAAGTGTAGGTACAATTCCATATGATGTATATATAAAGACACAAGCAACACTTTCTAGTCATGTGGTTCACAATGTGTAACCCAGATGTATGCGCGTCACACCCCTGACTGCGTAATGCAGAAGATGATGAGGATGACCAATTCTGCATGTCTATGTCCAATAATGGGACACATCCGAAGACCAACCAGAAACATGTTTGGATTGCAATTTGATTAGGGTTGCAACTATCAATTCTTTTAATTGTTGATTCATTTGGCGATTATTTTCTCGATGAATCGATTAGTTGTTTGGTCTATAAAATGTCAGAAAATGGTGAAAGATGTCGATCAGTGATTTCCAAAGCCCAAGATGATGTACTCAAATGTCTTTTTTTTCCTCCACAACTCAAAGATATTGAGTTTACTGTCATATAGGAGTGAAGAAATATTCAGATTTAAGAAACTGGAATCAGAGAATTTTCCAAACTGATGAATCGATTATCAAAATAGTTGCGGATTCATTTAACAGTTGACAGCTAATCAATTTGATTAATCTTTGCAGCTCTAAATTAGATCATCACATGTAGAAAACCTGTGATTGAAACTGAAACATGCTATATATTTCTGTTTATCTATATTTCTTTCCTGTGAATACTCTCCCAGACGTGTGTCCCACTGAGAACCCCATTTTACAATTTCATCCATTACTGTCAAGGTATTTTAGCGCATTCAAGCCTGAAGTTTAAGAACTATTCTCTCTCTCATTATCCACAGTTAATTACTTTTGCTCTGTCCTATCCATTCATCTCCCTCTTTCTTTCACGCTCATTGCTGGTGAAGAATTACATGAGCACACTTTACAGCCACCCAAACTCAACTGAACCATACCGAAGATGCCGGTCCTTGTCACTGGCTATTTGGGCATACTTAATATACTTAACCCACCATTCTGAGGTTACGTAGATGTTAATAAGACGGTTTGTGCCAAAACCAGTGTAAATGTAGCGCTAAAAAGGACAGTTGAGGCAATTAGACGCTGCCTGTAGTCACTGTTTCCTTTGTAATTTTGTTTGGGTTGACAAATATCAAAAGGGCATTTGTCTGGATTTCTGTCTGGTTCCTGCCACTGTATAGTGTACAGATGAGATGAGAAAGAAGAGGAGGAATGGGAAACCTCTGCCTTCTTGCGCTCTGTTTCTTTTTTGGAAACACAAGTTATTTGCGAAGGGCTAGAACGTGCACTCCGGAGGATGCACCGTTCAATATTAACTCTATGTATTTTGTGGTATCCTCTGCTTGTTCTTGCATGGGGAGGGTTGCGTATCCCACTTTATGTGTTCCCTCACTAAGCAAAACCAGTGTTGCACACTTTCTGGCTGGCCACTAGATACACTCTCAGAAAAAAGTTACAGATATGTACCTGAGTTTGGGTTCAGCTTTAGCAACAACTTTGTCAATTTTTAAGTTACGATCAGCAGCAAATATGAGACATTCTTTTGGTCGAAGGAATAAAATGATAAGTGGGTTTTCAACACTACAGATTACACATTATAGTCTCGACTAAGCCAGATTTTAGCCACGCTGGTTGTAATTTACATGATTGTTGCTGACAGTGTACAGCCATGGATATGTACTTTTCTGTGCATTTACTTTTATCTATGTGCCTTGGAACTTAATATAAAATCATGTGATAACATCAATGTACAGCAAAACATCATTATAACCTGTTTTTTCCCAAAAGCCAAACAACCAAAGGCCTTTGTACTGTACAGACATGTTGGTAACCAAAACATACTGTAAATCATTTTTAGTAACATTTTCCCAGCTTATGTTATGTGTGATATAATGTTGAAAGCAGATGTTTATTTGTGACTCTTTATTGTTGCATAGAATATAATGTGATCATTGATTGTAATGGACAGGCCAATGTCCTCGTCTCTGCGATTAAAATGCAGGCCAGTTTCTGCTCCCATGGTCAACCTGTGTATTTGTGTGTGAGTGTATGTGCAATGCAGCCTGTGTGGGTTTGTGTTAGTGTGGACTCTCTTTGCTGCATACACTATATATGATTACTTTGACTAATGTAAGCTAATCTTAGAAAGTTCCTGGAATTGCAACTTGAAGGTAGAGCTTTGACAGAAACAGAAACTACGCAAGTTCATGTAGGGTCAAGCCTGTTTGTTTGTGCCTTTTTCACAGCTCTACCTGAAGATCTTTTCCACTGTGTATTTCCCCCAGGAATTCCTTGGAGGAACTCCTAGTTTTTCTTTGATAGGTGAACACATCATACAGAATACACTATACTGTACGCGTATAATACCCAATGTGGGATTCTGTGAATTCCAGCATTTCTCAAGAGGATGTGAACTCCCAAACACAGAACAGTTAATTTCATCTTTTATTCCGTAACAACATAGCTCAAGGCTGGACAAAGACGGGAAGACCACACGTTATAGTTTACCAAAACAGTACGGAAGCCCTGAAAGGCAAGGTGAAAAGAAATTGGGCACTTTTGGCCAAAACCTAAGTTTAGTTTTTCGTACGTACAACTTTTCACCTTGCCTTTCAGGGCTTCCATAAAACAGAAATGAATCTAAGACAAAATAAAAATAAAGCAAACATCCCAAATAAAGAAAACCAAAAGGGTGAAAGACAGTATGGGCCTTATTTTAACAATCTGAAACGCAAGTATCAAATGGCAAACGCAAGTAAAATGGGTTGGTCTGAAGTAGCTACATTACTCATAGGTGTGGTTTGGGCGTAACGTGCAATAAACCAATCAGAGCGTTATCTTACACTCTTTAAAAGCATGCGCGCTTGTTCCATGGTGGATTAGTATTATAATGGCGGATTTGTTAGGCGCACGCTCTTAATACATCGATGGGCGCACGCCAGGAGCGGTTCACAGCCGAGGAGACAGACGTTTGCAATTGATTTTTCTTTTTGTCAAAATGTAAATAAAGAAATGTCACAAAAACATACTTTTTGTTTTTGGGCTCACTCGCACTGAATCACGAGGTTATGAATGCATGGTGATATTTTTGCAATGTAGTCTAACATTAGACCCAGATGACCTCACCATAGACGATGTAGCTCTTCTGTCTCTCCTCTCCAGTGCTGCTGCTGGGGTATTTGGGTTAAGTAGCATTGGCACATGCAGTTCAACATTACATCTCCTTAAGTCCTCTAATATTTCCTCATTTATGTCATCAACACATCCATGATTCATGGAAATGTTGTGTAAAACAAGGTCATATTTTTCCTTGTATTTATGTATGGTTTGCAAAAATGGGAACTGCTGGGTCCGTGAGATGAGAGAAGCAAAGTGTATGCGCGGTGTGCATACACTTTGGCGATTTGCAAAAGAAAAAATGTGCAAGTCTGGATGTCTCAGTTTAATGCCTACCATTAACTAGAAGACTAAAATACTTTGAAAAGACTAAAGTCTGACAGCATTTCACATCTAAAGACAACCATCTCAGTTTTTATTCATAGACTGTAAGAATTTATTGACCTAAAACTTACGATAATATCAAACACGTTGGATTTTGTCAGAAACATTAAAAATGGGAAAAACTGAGTTTTATGACCACCTTACACTAAACCATTGAGATGACGCGCCCCAACTCTACCAAGACTCTCATGATTTCATTCCACTATTGGAAATTTGTCTATGAAATTGGAAGGCTTGAACAGTCGTTTGGCGTAAGGTTGGCATTAGAAGTCTACGTAACACATTAACATTGTTTTAGCAGCATTTTAATGACTGTGTTTCAACATAATGTAGCTAAAGATTGTGTTACATTGAAACATAGTAATATAAAACAACATTACACACAAACATTACAATACACAAATACTGACCTTTTTATATTCAACCCTTTTTGTCAGCTATGCTAGCAGCGTAGCTCTAGAAATGGCAATGTCGGTCTGTTGGTACACCACTTTGGTCCAGACTGAACTACAATATGTCGAGAGTTGGACATTTTGTACAGACATTCATGGTCTCCACAGCGTGAACTGTAATATACTCCATCTTTTTTATTCCATCATCTGCCTTAGCTCAACTTTGTGTTCAGTTCTAATAAGCAAATGTTATAACCTGCTAAACATTGGCATATTCACATTACCGTGTGAGCATGTTAGCATGCTGATGTTAGCATTTTAGGCAAACCATTACTGTACCTAACCGTCACGGTTTGTTTAAAAAGATATTTTGGAAAATTTTAAGCCAGTTTACTCTCATTTCACTATTGCAGAAATTCTGGGCAACTAGCCTTAACAGCTAATCCAGGGGGCTACTTTGTGTTTATTTTCAGTTGCACACCAAGACAAACATTTGAAATGATGGCCACAATTATAATTGAATGAGCATGAGACCCAGTTTGAAAAAAAATACCAGAATTGCCCTTTAGCTTATACAGTGAGGAAAATAAGTATTTGAACACCCTGCTATTTTGCAGATCCAGAAATCACAATGTATGATTTTTTAACTATTTATTTGTATGATACAGCTGCAAATAAGTATTTGAACACCTGAGAAAATCAATGTTAATATTTGGTACAGTAGCCTTTGTTTGCAATTATAGAGGTCAAACGTTTCCTGTAGTTTTTCACCAGGTTTGCACACACTGCAGGAGGGAGTTTGGCCCACTCCTCCACACAGATCTTCTCTAGATCAGTCAGGTTTCTGGGCTGTCGCTGAGAAACACGGAGTTTGAGCTCCCTCCAAAGATTCTCTATTGGGTTTAGGTCTGGAGACTGGCTAGGCCACGCCAGAACCTTGATATGCTTCTTACAGAGCCACTCCTTGGTTATCCTGGCTGTGTGCTTCGGGTCATTGTCATGTTGGAAGACCCAGCCTCGACCTATCTTCAATGCTCTAACTGAGGGAAAGAGGTTGTTCCCCAAAATCTCGCAATACATGGCCCCGGTCATACTCTCCTTAATACAGTGCAGTCGCCCTGTCCCATGTGCAGAAAAACACCCCCAAAGCATGACGCTACCACCCCCATGCTTCACAGTAGGGATGGTGTTCATGGGATGGTACTCATCATTCTTCTTCCTCCAAACACGGTTAGTGGAATTATGACCAAAAAGTTCTATTTTGGTCTCATCTGACCACATGACTTTCTCCCATGACTCCTCTGGATCAACCAAATGGTCATTGGCAAACTTAAGACGGCCCTTGACATGTGCTGGTTTTAGCAGGGGAACCTTCCGTGCCATGCATGATTTCAAACCATGACGTCTTAGTGTATTACCAACAGTAACCTTGGAAACGGTGGTCCCAGCACTTTTCAGGTCATTGACCAGCTCCTCCCGTGTAGTCCTGGGCTGATTTCTCACCTTTCTTAGGATCATTGAGACCCCACGAGGTGAGATCTTGCATGGAGCCCCAGTCCGAGGGAGATTGACAGTCATCTTTAGCTTCTTCCATTTTCTAATGATTGCTCCAACAGTGGACCTTTTTTTCACCAAGCTGCTTGGCAATTTCCCCGTAGCCCTTTCCAGCCTTGTGGAGGTGTACAATTTTGTCTCTAGTGTCTATGGACAGCTCTTTGGTCTTGGCCATGTTAGTAGTTGGATTCTTACTGATCGTATGGGGTGGACAGGTGTCTTTATGCAGCTAACGACCTCAAACAGGTGCATCTAATTTAGGATAATAAATGGAGTGGAGGTGGACATTTTAAAGGCAGACTAACAGGTCTTTGAGGGTCAGAATTGTAGCTGATAGACAGGTGTTCAAATACTTATTTGCAGCTGTATCATACAAATAAATAGTTAAAAAATCATACATTGTGATTTCTGGATTTTGTGATCTCTCACAGTGGACATGCACCTACGATGACAATTTCAGACCCCTCCATGATTTCCAAGTGAGAGAACTTGCAAAATAGCAGGGTGTTAAAATACTTATTTTCCTCACTGTATGTTGATCTCCAAATCACCAAATGAATGCTAACAAGGCCCCCACAGTAAAGACAGGTGAAAATCTAAATCATCTCATATGAGGTTCCTTGCGACAAAGTCATATCAAAGGCATGTTTTCTTTGGCTTAATGTGGATTAATTAGACATCCCCTGACACGTAGAAGTAGGTAAGGCTCAAATTCAATACCTTCCAAGAGTGAGCCCACTTAAAACAACACCTCATATCACCTCTTATTTTCTCTCCCGCCTGAGTCGCCTCCATATGACTCACGACTATGAACGCTGTGCCAATCTGCACTGCTGAGGATTCAGTTCCACAGTGAAAACGAGTAATATGCTCTGTAATGAATGCCGTGCTTGGGGGTGTTTAAGTGTGGTGGTGGCAGGTGAGAGGATGGAAATGAGCACAAAAGTAGAAAATGAATTTTCTCATCCACCTCTAGCCAGCTGAATAGCAATTTAAATGTCAATGTAAAAAATGTCAGTGCGGTCAACAATAGATTTATTATACATGTGAGCGCTGCGCCAAAGCCTTGGTAGTGTGTGATCAAGCCTCAAGAAAAATGACCTGTCAAAATAGTCCTTTTTTTATTCTGTTGCATAATATGCACTCAAAGAAGAACAAAGTAAAGAAGACTTACAACTTTCAGACAGGTTGCTCACATCACATCTACGTCTTCGAGCTCAGTTGGAGGCTGCAGAGCAACGCTCAGCCATCACCGGAAAAGTGCTTCTAATTCACTTCACTGGTCTCTGTTGCAAGTCTACGCTTTGTCTATTAATTTTACTCTCTATCATGTTTCTCAGTTTACATGCAAACGTGCAAACGAAGTTTTCCAAAATCTCCACTCTGTCCGGAGTTTTTAAAAAGAATCGTTTTCAGAGGCAAATTCTCCGTTTGCGTGTAAACAAAGGGCACAAACGAAGGGAAATGTCTCAGTTTTTCAAAATAACCATGTACGTGTAAACCGGGTATTAGTTAGATAGTTTGGCAGGTTAGCCAAACACATTCAACATATACAGAGCAACATTAGTATTCATTTGAAGTCGTGTTTGTCACCACCTGATGAATGTAAGTCTGATAGTCACTCTCCTTTTACCCCTCCATATCACATCATTTCCCCCCCCCCACTAACGACTGGAAGGAAATATCACTTTAGCAGCTAAATGCTCCACTATGTTCACCAGCTAGATGCTAACTTTGTCCGTTTGCCGTTTGGGGCTGGGCTTGTAGTGTACGGTCATGGCGGTCGTTTCTTTTTTAGAGCTTTTTCACTGACAGCAGCTACGTGCTGCAGACGAAAACAACGTCATGACAGCTGTGCAGTAAAGTCACGGGCTTGAAAATTAAAGGTGCTAATACACTCCGTAAAGCTGAATGGAACTGCAGATTCTGGTGATAAAGCTCTGTAGGTTCATCACCAGTGACCAGTTTCACATACAAGTAGTAGTCATTTTTATAATTTGATTATAGCTGCTTTAATTAAAAAAAAAAAGGGAAAAAAAGAACTGACTAGATAAAACCATTGGTTTTTAAATCCTATTCAGAAAAACAGATTTTTCTACTTGGAGAAATTATAACAGTTTGATCAGGTGAAATTGTTGCAGGAACATATTGAATACTAGAGATGCAGTGACAAGTTGGTATTAAAGATACTTATGTTGAGCTTTGTGTAGTCTGGGATCTACCGTACTATGAGAACAGTATCTCTACACCGCAGGATGAATGAAAATTTAATGCACGAAAAAGAACACGTAGATGCCTCTTAAACCTGGTTCACACGACAGCAGTTGGATCAAGATGAGAGTACAATCCGATGCCTTTCCGTCTTACAAACTCCACCTGCACAACTCTTCTATAATGAACCACGTTTTCCTCGACTTAGAGTGACAGAACAGATATTCTGTCAATACTTACTCTGACGTAGAAGAAAGCTAATGTGGAAATACAACACAGCCTGTTTGTTCTACAAAGACCTGCAGGACCTTTGTGCAGTGGCGATTGTAGTATCATAGCCTGTCACCCTTTTAACGTAATTTTTTTTTTTTGCTGTGATATTCCTACAGCAGAATTCCTTAGCTCACAATAGACTAACAGACTTTTTTAGCAGTTATTTTTTAGGGGTGCCGGGATAAAGGTTAGGGTTGCTTCAGCACCCTTCTAAAATGGGGCTTATATCGTACCCTGCCCTTGTGGCTGGAACCATTGTTCAATGGTCTGGTAGAAGTTTTAGGGGAACTCTGCACAGCATGTGGGCTCTGTTTCTTTGATCAAAAATACACTAACGATACTCACTATATCCCATAGTACAGCTCATTTCATCCACTCATCCAAATACTTTACCTGGGACTAGTTTCAGTCCTAACACCCTTATCCTTCACACTTCTCCTTCACCTCACCAAAGTTGGAACAGTTTTATTCTTGCCAGGGATCTGCCTCCCTGCATGTAGGATTAAGAGTGATTTCTAAGAGATATAGACAGTATTAAGACGTGAAAGTACGCAGAGAGGTTGGACATTATTATTGATCCTGCACTGATGAGATTGTCTTTTCAAAAACTGCAGGCTGTCTCCATCTAGTGGTGTAAATCTAGTATTGTTGGAGTGATGTATAGACTTCACTCTGACGGTAAAGTGCTTCCAGTCTGATTATAGATATTATTATTAAATAGCAGTAGGATAGTTGTTTTTATCTCATTTATATGATACATATTGAGTTAGTGAGTTATGGAGAAGAATTAGGACCATATAACTTTTTCCTACTCCTTTTTGGACATGTATTAAACTTAGCACAAAAAGTAAGGACATTTGTGTTTGGTAGATTACTTCTCTGTGGTAACAATGATTTTTGGCAATACATCTTATACTGTTGGAAAGCCTGTTTAGTTCCCTTTCAAATGGTGCTCCATTTGAAAGGAACATGCATTTGGGGGAGCGCTGAGTATGTGGGTTGCGCCCAT